>JAHZMX010001350.1:0-18279 GCA_027743895.1 Seira musarum | reverse complement strand
TAAGAACCTTGCTTTGTGAATTCCACTACTACTACTACTTGCGCTTTTCTTTATTCCAATTGTGCAATCAATTTCCATGCAAATGACATGGCTTTATTATACATGCTTATTGAGCTATATACAATGGAGAGAGCGGCACAATAGTAATCGTAATCGCAGTCACAAATCGTCGTCGTTGGATCAAGGTTGAAGTGAGAAGAAAAGCTAAAGTAGAAGCTTCCTATAGCGGCGTGGGTTATACAGATTTATTTATATAAAATTCGAATGGAGATTTGTCGTGTAACTGAATTCCGTCAAATGTGTTTCGCGGGATTACCGAATTTACATTTTCACAAGATACGAATCCGGCATGGAGAATTGATTCATTTTTGAGGAAAAAAAATTATTTGGATTTACATGTCCGCGTTCCTCACAGTATCAATTGGTTTGTAATTTTTCGCACTTACGTTGTAACGGATTTATCAGAAATTTTCCGTTATGAAATTTTGATCCATAAACCGTCTTCTGCAAATTTTTTTTTAATTACAAAATCAAAACTCATCTCTAAAATCATCGCCCATTGTATCGAGATTTTACTCAATTTTCCTTTGTGGATTCGAGTCACTTGATCATTCCCCACTCCTTCCTCCATCACATTTTCCCCCCAGACAAAGCTAAAGCTTGCGTTTAAGACAGGTGACAAGTGAGGTTTAAACGTTCCACTTTACGTGTCTCTTTATTTCCAAATTCTGTCTTGAATACAGAAAATATGAGCTTCAAACAGCAAAACTCCAAACGCTAACCAAGTTAAGTTAGTTCTCGTCAGTTTTATGTCAAGGTCTCTCCCAAAAAAAATTTTTTTGTATGTGTTTACTTTTCAGGAGAAAAAAAGTAAGGACACGAGTGTACGTGATGAGAATCCCTTTCCTCACATTTCAATTTAAATCGGTCGTATTTGATGTGATGATTCTTCAGAGAGGAGAGAATGAGGAAAAGGAACCTAGTGGCTTGGCTTGACTTTGGTGGTGTGGATGGACTATGAATTCCAAATCAATTGCATTACGTATTCGAATGCCAAACTGGGGAGTTGAGTTGAATCATTGATATTGAGATGGGATGGTGTGGAAGGGTATTCAATTTTCTAGTTGAAGTAAAGTCATCCTAAAATTCATTAGTCACTTTTTTTCAATCCAATGCACTTGGATAGGATAAACGACCACCTACGCACTCAATAAGAAAGAATGTATAATCTTGTGGATTCATGCAAAATTGGAAGGCTATCCTGTTGGGGTCATAGATGAAAGATGGCAAAAAGCTCAGTTTTAGAATTAAGGCCTAGCAAAATTTGGGGATAGTTTATTGGTCTAACTAAACAGTCCTTCCGACAGAAACCGCATCTGAAAATTTTGCTGCCGATATCACAGATGGTCTCATTCAATCTCTGGTAAATTTAATGCACTTCACATAAATGCCATTGAAATTGCCGTGATTAAATTATGCATTCATTTTACTCGTTCGTGATTTATTTTCAATTTCTTTTTAATTTATTTTAAGTTTTTTCAATGAAAATGATTTCATTACAATATTTTTTTAAATGAACGAACAGATAACCAAAGTTGGAAAAATGTCGTGTTCAATATCACCAGGTAAGGCGGAGGTAACGAAGGCAAATGTCATGTTTTATAAAGCTATTGGATGTTAAAGTGTCCTATTACTTTTATAAAAAAATTCTCACAATAAATCCAGATTTCACAATCACAGGTATTATTGTAGATAATTTTACTGCGCATCAATGCATTAATTTACTGAATGGGATGAAATCAACATTTTGGAATAAATTATTTTACAGAAGATTTCATTGATTTTGTTGACCTTGTTTCATAGTACTTTCAAAGCACCCAATTTCCGTCTAAAGTTCATCAGATAAATATCCAGCCTGCTTTGCAGAAAAAAATGCTTCCCTAAAATTTATGTAAACTTGGGTAAAAATTGACGTAATGAAAGACGACATTCATACCTCGTTCATTCGTCATTGGGATTGTGATAAAAAATATGAGAAACATAACAGGAAGATATAAATTTCTCATGTGACTTGACTTGACATAGAACACAAGCCTTCGGGATATATGGACGTAATGAGCCGTGTATTTTTACGTGTTTGCTTTCGTTCGTACTTCGCATTTCTCTCTTTTGCTCAACGATACTTCCGTCACTCTGGCATGCTTTGGCTTGAGGTTTCTTCCGGTTTCCTTTCCCTTTGGCGACATGCATTGGCGGACTAGAAACCTTCCATTCATTTCAAGGCAACCTTTACCTACCATTTTTTTGTTTAGAAAAACTATAAAAGGAATGAAGTCATAACATTTAAGGTGGCAATCTGAAAAGAAACCTCTGGAAAAAAAATGTTCTGCAATTTTTCTACATCCGATTTAGAATAACTTCTTTCTCTATTTTCATAGCAAAGTAGGGAAGGGATATGAATTGACTCTTGTGTGTACACAAGGTATTGCATTCCATAAAACCTATTATTTTTATTAGAAAAAAAAAGATGTTGAGGTGCAGTAGTTAGAATAAGCTCTTGATATAACGGCGGTTTGAATACGGACGTTTGGAAAATAAATTGATTACGGGTTTAAAAAATATCAGAATTTTTGGTTTTTGTTAATTTTTTAAGTCGATAGATCAAATTAAATGTCTTACTCGTGAAAGTTAACTGACTCCTGAAAACATCTCCGAATTACATTCTTTGCGGCGCTACACGTCCAAATTTAAAAATTGTTAAGTACGCAAATTATGAGTCATTATAGATATTTCCCACTACTCTAAAAGTGGCTATGAAAATCACATAAATTAATTTATTGAGAAACTGTTCAAAACGCAACAATAATGTTTATCGTTACGTGCGCTAGTGTCCAAATTAAACTCCAAATTTCATCCCACCAACCCACCAACCAACACACCATTGGGTAGACCCTAAATTGGTTCTACTCTATGACCCCCACTGCAATTTACCCCACTAGCAATTATCCCCTTCCAATTACCCCCTCTCCAATTTTCCCCACTAACCAAATATCCCCACTACAATTTTCCACCCCCCAATTATCCCTACTGGCCAATTATAATTGGTAGTGGGGCAAATTGCAGTGGGGATCATTGGGTAATACCAATAAATTTGGCCCAATAAATCGAGACTTTGCCGTTATTGAATGCAGATGACTGTTCTCTCCTTCATATAGTACAAAATATGTAGCAAGAATTCGTATCAATGCAACTTGTGTAAGCCAAAGCACAAGCTTCCGCCTGAACAAAGCCTACTTAATATATAAAAGTTTTTTTTCATATTCCAATCGGCATTATGCATTTCACAATTCACTCTAGGAATAATAGTACAACGAATAATGTATTTTTTTTTGTTGGGAAAAAGAGATGAAAAGTAGGAACCTCCAAGGCATGTAACATGCGTCCCAAGGGAAATGTGGCAAAAATGGATAATACGAGAAAAAGAAGAAAAAAAATAGATTCGCTTCGTTGATTTGTGTGTAGTGAAAAAAAAAATGATTTCGCCTACTTTTTTTTTCCTCGAAAAGTTACATGGAAAGTTTTTTTTCCTTGTGAGTTTTGAATTGTGACTTTTTTCTGCTTGCTTTTTGGTGAGGCGATAATTTAGGAACGAGATGAATGACATGCTTGGAATGATATGTTGTAATGCATGACTGGCTACTATTCCCACTTTTAGGAGTTTTTTATTAACGAGGAATAATATAGGAGCTGGATGCTTTGTCGTTTGTCATAAAAACATTGTCTCGGGATGTGTAGATGTAGTAGAGTAGAAGTGGCGAAAAGCCCACGCGTAAAAAAAACTTTAATTTCCATGCCATGCTTAATATGAGAAATAATTGAAATGCTTTTCCGGACCCTTTTGGGACGAGAGGAAAGAGAAATGAGGAATAAAGATGATGGTGAAGAGAGGAGTGATGGGATGACATGTCATAAACAGGGACGTTTTAAACAACAGTACATCATTAAATGGAGGTTCAACGACCACAATAAGTTTCAAAGTACTTCCTCTTGCAAAATTAGTATTTCCATTTTCAGTTACAGAGGACGAAAAAACACCCAAAATGACATACGATTGGTGGGCTTTTTTATTGAAGAGAACTTACACGAACGTAATTTTGCTTTAACCGTATTTGAAGTCGAGTCGGTGTCGTCAGCGTACGCCGAGAAGTGTTAAGCAATGGCTCTAATGTTTGTGAAGTTTGGCGATTAAAATTGATTTAAATGGCGTTAGCTGGTAACTTTGAAGTGCAGCTGTACAGTTGTGGTTGTTGCTTAAAGAATTAATATGAGATTTCAACGCATATATGCAATTTATTTTGCATACGAATTGCAAATTTAAGTTTATTTAAAATTTAATGCAGAGATACATCGACCAGACGAAGTTGACGTAAATTGACGCGTCACTTAACAATTCAATTTGCTAACAAGTTAGTTAAAACTATGCAACCCAAGCCTACGTACAGCTTTAGCATGCGACATTTCTTCTAAAACTGTTAAGTATTCAGCAAGGTTTGTTCAAATGTTAAGTATTTCCACAAATTTAATTTAAAGATAACATTAATGGTACATGTACCTAATAACCTGAGAGATTCATTTCTCCGAAAAACTCGTTCAACCTAAGCAATCCCTGATCGGGTCCGTAGACCGTATGAAACATATGTATTAGATAAACTTAAAACGTAAGTCTGATGGGAAATCAAAAATACCGTCTGAGCGCTTTAGGCTTAAAATACCGACTTCTTAAAAGTGTATCATTTCTACTTAAAAAGGAAAATCAGCTTAAGTATTTTCCCGCTTTTCCTGGAAATCATAATTTCTGTTCAAGCATCACATCACATCAGTTGATCAAACTAGAAAAATCCTGTTCATTTCGGATTAAGTGAGTTAGTTCATTTTATGATGTAATCTGATTACCCTACTGATTAGCTGTCAACGTCATCAGCATTAACACATTTTGAACCATTTACAGGTATTTTACCCTGTCGCATCGAGTATTTTTTCTTGAGAAAATAATTCTCCTCAAAATGGAGTGTTTCCAAATAAATGCATTAGATATAATATGATCCACTTCGGAGAAAATCCAATTTCCAATAAGGAATACCAAGAAACCGCATTCCCCTTTTGAAATGCAACGTTTTCCCTGGAATTCTATTTTTGAAAATGCACCTATAGCGCATCTACATCCACCTATGAAATATGATGCTAATGCACGTATTACTTTCTCCGAAACGAAGGTTTTTTTTTTATCCGTTTCGACATCATATCATCTTCTTTCCATCACATCATCAATTCACAACTTTTTGTCTCCGAACTACGGAAAGGCGTAACTTTTGCAACTGCTGACGAGATGAAAATGAAACCACGGGAAAAAGTCATGAATTTCACAATTTTTCTTGTACTCGACTCGTCTCGAACAAAAAGTTAAAACTCGGGTTTTTGTTTTCCAAGTTTCTGACTCTGAGTTGAGTTGAGTTTAAAATGATACAAAAATTTGAAATGTACTTTTCTTGTTTCACTTTTTCATCTCATTGTCACATACTCTACTTTTCAAAATTTGAAGTATGATTTTGTATATAAGGGAAACGTTGGATATAGCGGACAAATGTTGAACGATTGGATGACAAATGATGAATTTCGTAATTCTTGAATCATAAATATAACGGTTTAATTCGTAAACCGGTGAAATCTAGCAAAATTCTGGATCGAACGAACGGTCAGTCAACATCAATACTCGATAATATTTATAAATTCTAAATTGTCGAAGCAACCGACCCAGAGCCTATCTGATGTCATTAATAATTTACGAAAAGTAAATAAATTCATTTGTGGAATAGAGACATACCATTCGATGTTCAAGAATTTAACCGAAAAAATCCGTTATTGATTTCACCATAAAAACCGCTGCCGGTGTACCAAGCTTTTATTCACTAACCTAAATGTAGTTATGCAATGTTTCGTGTGGATTTAAATGAAATGCGATACGAACTCTTTATTTCGCTTCCGCCGAAGTTGTGTAAAAAAAAAACTTTTTTTTCTTCGCTTCACTCCTCACTCACTCACATTTCACTCCTTTTCATTTTCTTATTCCAGATAAAGATAAATTTAGTTTACTCTCTTCATAAAAATAAGTGATGAAAATTAGGTAAGCTTTCTCCATATTTTAAGAAAGTAATGCCACTCTGCAATTCCAATAATACTTGAAATGGAGTGAAGAAGAAAAAAAAAGTTTGCGAAAGAAGTTTTACTCATCCAGTCCCGTTTAAGTCATTCTCATTTTCTCGTACGTGCAGAATTACGTCTCGCTTTCATCATTCCACCTTCCCGTTGCGTAGTATACGAATCCGGTGCGAGGGGAAATATTTTTTGCATTTTTCATTTAAACAAATGAGCCACTTCGTTATGTGATGGGATGTAATGTAAATGATACATGTTACCTACTTTTCATCCTACTTTAAAATTTAATTTTTTTCTGGAAGTGGTTTAGTTTATTTCAACAAAAACGGAACTAGGGCAGTAATAGAAGAAAATTTGGGGGAGATTGAAAGTTCTGCGTAATGTGTATAAATAATAGAGATTCATTTATTTGGTTATGCATGGTTAACTTTGTTATTTGGGTTTAGCCGATCCCGTTATCGCCTTGATGAACTTTTACGCCGGTTACAAATCATTTTTTGTAATACTGGAGATAGTTCGCAATTTATTTACAATTTGTAAGTTTGTAAGTTTGTAATAACCTAGTGAACACATTAAAACCTGAGTTGCTGTTTCAAATAGAATTGAATTTCTATATATAGGTAATTACGGTTTTTTATATCAACGACATTGTCAACGACATATTGCAGTAATTTATGAATAATGATATTTAGTTACTATGTTGCTGTTTCAAATAGAATTGAATTTCTATATATAGGTAATTACGGTTTTTTATATCAACGACATTGTCAACGACATATTGCAGTAATTTATGAATAATGATATTTAGTGACTAGTATAGATACGCTTGAGTGATTAGCCGGTTTTACCAATTTAAATTAAGTTCATATTAATTTAAATTGTATTCATTGCAACCTAAAACACTTTCAGGAAACCCCCAGTATTTTTATTTCAATGCGTAAGTAAATATTGTAAAGAAGAAACTTGAATTGAGTGAGAGAAAGTAAGAGAGATGTATATATTCGTATGATCCTATTTTCACTCCACATGAAAGTATCTTGTGATTAAAAATGTTGAATACATAAATTCCGTTTTACTCTACTTCTTCACTTCACGTTTTGTGCAATGAGAACCAATGGTATATGTTTTGTGGTCCTTCATGCTCATCTGTCCGTCCAGTTGGATTTTCAAACAGAACTGAAATTCTGTATCAGAATGAATAGGTTAGATAGTCTTGCTTACAGCTAAATCAACTTCAGAATACTTATGCACTACTATCAACATTCATTGATATCAAGGTAGAGCTTACATTTTCATAAGAAATTAAAATTCTGACTATTCAGAACCCAAAACATTTTAATGGAATAAAAGTTTGACAAATTTCAAGTTTTCATTGTCCCAAAGAAATGGTTTTGCAAAAGGGGTTTCATTCCAATTCTGAATTCAACGATTTTCTCGTCTCTCTTATACGACAAGACACAATCGCAATTTCCACAAATTTTCAGAGTTTTTTAATGTGACACACTGCCATAATTCACAGCTACTCAAGATCGCATTGATAGGCAGCTCACACATCCTTTTATTCTTACTTTCTATTTACTTCTTCTTTTTTTTCATTCGCACTTTCTTTTTTCACTTTTTTTTCTAGTGAGAATGCAAATAAAAATTCAATTCTTTCTTTCGAAGGAGGAAAAAAGTTAAGATGATTCGATCCAATCCAATCTGCAATCCTATCCAAAGACAAGTCGAATGCGAATGCTATGCCAGTTGAAAATATGGAAATGGTTTATTGTCACGGTTGAGCAGAGATAAAGATTCTTTATTTTTGAGCATTTATTTTGCACAAAAAAAGCTAGGCACTTTACCAATGTATAAGTGTGTAACTATTCCAACTAGTTTTGAATGTCAGGGATGGCAATGGCAGAAGGAACAAACCAGGCACAGACTGGGCAATACAGAAACACTGGATTTTACCCACGAGACTTGCGTATTTCTTCTTAATTCCAAAAACATCTTATCTAGCATCGTAAAATTACAGAATAACTACCTTGAAAATCGTGCATTTCACTTTTGTCCGTGGAAAAAAGTGGAACAAAAAAGCTAAAAAAAAGCGTGCGATCAACCAAAAACTCCATGCAATTCCGTTGAAATGGACCCAATAAATAAATTAAACCGTAAAATCCTTTGTCAAATTTATATATTGTTTGTAATTTTAACCCGTTTTAAAAAATCCTAGAATATAGGATAAACGAGGAATGAATGAAAATGATCTCGTTAGAGTACAAACAACCTCATTGCTACGGAATCTGTGATTTGCAAAGTCTTATAGGAATACGAATAAGGATTCATAGTTCGGCATGCAAAGACATTGGCAATCCAAAACTAATTAATTACGTTTCGAGCAAATTAACGGAAACTTGTCTCAAAATCCGTATTTAAGGGTACTAGAACCCAGAAATGTAAAATAATTAAGTCTCCTACAAATTCGCAAAATTTAGAGCAATCCGAATCATTGAATTTAGAACCTTTAAAAAAAACCCATGTCCCCTGGTTTGTTTATTTTTATAAAAACCCAATGGGTTTTTTTTTTACATTTTTACTACCCTCCACTCCACTCCACCCATTCATTCCTCCGATGAAAAAAAAGTATTAGACTTCTTCAACCGGAATTGGAACGATGGTACTTTTTACTCAAGATTTTGGCTATATTAGCATTAGCCCTCGTTCACAGGAGTTGGAGTAAACCAAGTGGTATCACTATCACATCACATCACAATTCACAATCTTAAGCGCCTACGTATAAATATAACCATTGAATACGTAACGAACTTGAAGAAACTTAACTGGTTAGAAGTTGTGAAGAGATAGGCACTCCTTATTCCAGCGTTTCGTATTTGGGATTGAGAAAAGATGCAAAAGATGTTTTCTTCTCAATATCCTCTCTCTTTCTCACTCCGTCTCTAGAAACTTAACTGGTTAGAAAGTTGTGAAGAGATAGGCACTCCTTATTCCAGCGTTTCGTATTTGGGATTGAGAAAAGATGCAAAAGATGTTTTCTTCTCAATATCCTCTCTTTCTCACTCCGTCTCGCGTTGATGATCTTGATCGCGTCTCAGACTTCTCACTCTCAAATAGCGATGTTGTTGATGATGATGTTGTTGATGTTGATGGTTCTTTTTTTATCTGAAAACCATGTTGCTAAAATTCGCTGAATACAAAAACACAGTTTGTTTTGGAATACCGGATTTCTTTGATTATGACGTTGGTTCTCAGAATCAAAGTCATAGCCACTTTTGAGGTCGGGACAGATAATTCGATCTTCATATTCTTCAAATTGACGTCAATTTTTTTGCGAAATCCGAATCCGACACTGCTTCATCTAAAATTTAAGCGTCTTTCGTTGCAGTTCTTCAAAAACCGAGGATTTTATTTTCCGAGCGTCTTATTAAATTTATTACGGCTGTACCACATATTGGAAAAGTTTTCAAGTCCCTCTCAAAATATTTAAGGCGAAGTACCTACGTATAAAAATCTTTCGTTTCGAGAGGCTCCTTACTTCCTCCTGAAAAATGTGAAGGAGAGACAGTGATAATGATGATGCTCTATCGATTTCTGGCTTGGCTTATTCTTAGGCTCTTTTCAAGGAGGACGAGAAAAAATGAAGTAAACCAAAAAACCGTCTGAAACCAACGGATATTCTAAGGGGCTTTTCTAAAACCTTACTTTTTTTGTAAATACTAAGAATTTAGGTTGCTAGTTGCTCCATTTTCGATTTTGCAAAAAAAACGTTCCCTCAAGAAACGTGAGAGGATGCAAGCCTAATGATATATGAACTTTGATCTAAAACTGGAGAAAGTTTTTTGCAGTGTCAACGTCAACTAACTTCGTGAAGATCAGCGTCATTTCAAACAAGGGTAATCTGAAAGAAAAGCTGAAATTCTAAACTAATCTGGAGAAAAAGCCCTGGGGTAAATAGGAAACCCGGGTACTAACGGACGAGAAAATAGCGGAACCAGTGATAACGGATTTTCCATTCTTTAACGGATTCAAAAATTTGAAACGTAATTTGAATGTAGCCATTTCTGATTTTTTCTCCGAAAATTCTTCATTTTTCTCTAAAATAACGTGTCATCTTAGGTGACTCATCATCATCATCCTCAAGATCTTGATCCCGTCTGGAATTTATAAAAGCCATAGGAAATAGTGAGAAACTTTGCTTTCTCCAGCTATTTCCGTCAACCTCCTTTATTCCCTGTGACGTCTTAAGTAAGAAGAAGTAGAACACCGGGTCATTTCTCTTAAGTTTCTTGAAATAAAAAAGGAAGGAAGGAAGCCTTGAAAAAAAACTGTTGAAATAATAGGCGACAATGTATCACTTTACTTTACCAAGGATTACGCTTCACTGGCAAAAAAGAAAGAGATTAATTTTTTTTCTCTTATTTTCTCCACTGCATTTTTTCCTCTCAAGCAAAACACAACACTCTTAAGTAGCTGGAAACATGATATCCGTACCACTTATTTTTTTTAAGACAAAACGAAGAAGAAGATGAAGTAAAACGTTATTAGTTTTTCACACCATGCCATGCCATGCCATACCAGTTCATGTCACTTTTGACCTTGTGACAGGATTATATTTCATCCTTTTTTTCAGTAGAAAAAGTGCAACATATTTGCAGCTGGAGAAAAAATAATAATAAGTGGGACTAGAGCAGTAGTGGGAAAACAGTTTAATTTTCTTTGACCCATTTCAAGTGGACAGCAAGTGTTAAGAGACGTGGACGTTTGGACATGTCCTAATGATGACAAGCGTTGAAAAATGTATTTCATGCTGTCCTTGTCGTCTCATATTTCGGGCACAATCAGTCCGTAGTTGTTCGTGAAAGTATGTATTGAAAAACGAAAAAGAAAGGGTTGCGACTGAACCGACTGACCTTCATTATATTATATAAATTGAAAGACAGAATGTGCAAGGCGAATTTTTTTTTAAATCAAAACTTACGTGGGCATCCGATCAAGGCGGAACTATATACTGGCTTTTATTCGAAAAAATTTAAATTACATTGGATAATTGTCACATAACATATCCCAACACTCCAATTGCAGTATCTTTGGTAGAAATATTTATGCAATACACGCGAAAATCCAGTTTTCGACATTTTTGTTAGCATCGAACTTATTTGTTAAAATTCAGAAAAATAAAACTTTCATCATTTTTATCAAACCCAACATGGAAAAATATTGATCCAAGAAAAGAAAATTACTGAACTGAAGTTATGTATCACATATTTTCACTAAATCAAAACTTACGTGGGCATCCGATCAAGGCGGAACTATATACTGGCTTTTATTCGAAAAAATTTAAATTACATTGGATATTTGACACATAACATATCCCAACACTCCAATTGCAGTATCTTTGGTAGAAATTTTTATGCAATACACGCGAAAATCCAGTTTTCGACATTTTGATTGGAATCGAACTTATTTGTTAAAATTCAGAAAAATAATACTTTCATCATTTTTATCAAACCCAACATGGAAAAATATTGATCCAAGAAAAGAAAATTACTGAACTGAAGTTATGTATCACATATTTTCACGAAAAAATAAAGTGAAATGATTATCTAGTACGATAAGAAAGTCCCATATCAATAGGCTTCAAGTTGAAAACGTTTCCTGCTGGAAACAAAAGTTGTGTCAAGGTCGATCTTTGTAGACATTGCATCATTAATCGTTTCAAGGCAAGACATTTTAATCCGTCGTACAAATTTAACATTACTTATTATCGATAGTTAATAGTAAGTTTCTTCATTCTTCATTAAGTTCTTAATAAAATTAATAATTTCTATTAATCGTTTCAAGGCAAGACATTTTAATCCGTCGTACAAATTTAACATTACTTATTATCGATAGTTAATAGTAAGTTTCTTCATTCTTCATTAAGTTCTTAATAAAATTAATAATTAATTTTTTGCCAGAAGCAAAGTCAAAGAATTCGTTGAATAGCATTTTATTAATAAAAGACTCATTCGACCTTAAATTGGCGAAAGAAAAGTTAAAACCATTTGAAATGGCATTACGCAATTTCCTCCGAAAATTTAAAGGTTTTCCTTCAAATTAAAATAAACACGAGCTCTTTTCTCTATTTTTACAACAATAGCAATAGCCAGAAGATCATGTCCTTGTTCACGTCTCTGTTTTCATTTCATTTTACGAGCTTTGTTTTCACAACCTACATAACATTCCTCTCACTCTCACTATTACAATGTGGAACACATTTCATTCATTTTCATGCATTTTATATGGGACGTTTTTATGCAACACGTTTTTACTGCTGCTGCTACTTCTGCTGAAGAAGAAGAAGAGAAAATTTAATCGTAATCACAATCACAATCAGCTCGTGTATGCTCTTGTTCATGTTCGCATGTCTGACAATCAACACCGCCATAAAAAATTTAATATAGCCATTCATTTCACTCGAGTAAAAACGAATTAGCAGGGCATAAAAAATGTCGTATTTTGTGTTGGATATTACGTTTTTCCTCTGTAAAAAAGTGCAAGTACCTTTTAAACAAAAGAAATATAACCCTACAAAATTTTGCGATACAATTTTAATTGTTAACAGAAAAATAGCAAAAGGCGAGCGGGAAGTACCGTATTTGCGCAAATTTAAACAAAGGTCTCTAAAGATGCGGAAGTTCTCCAGTCAAACAAAAATAATCCAAGTGGAGTGGGTTATATTTAGAATTAAAAAGGGTAAATACGGTTACTTTGCTTTAGTCTTCATTCATTTCCCTGCTCGAGCTTCTGCCATTCATAGATGAATGGATGGATGGGTAAGGATCCTAAAGCTTACGTGATTGAAATAAATAGAAGGAAAGTAGAAGAAATATGCATACCGCTAAAAACATGTATTATGTTGTCAATGCTTGATGTAATGGCAGTGTATAATACAGACTTGTAAAATTGACAAGGAATCGCATGACAAGGAAGCTGTTCAACACTGAATGTGTGATAAAATCTAATTGAATTGAAATCGTAATTTTATTAACAAATTTTCTCTTAACAGTTTTGAAAATCTGTAAGCCAAATCATTAACTTTATTTACTTACATTCCATTCACAAGTTCGCAGAACGAATTGAATTTTCCTTCGGGGTAAGATGACGCTGCAAATCTGTTCCATACTCAATGCAATATAGTAAAAAACTATACAAATGTTATCATACAAGTTCTGGCTTTCCTTCTAGAAAATGACGTTAACGGTTCTGATTTTCCGTACTGATTAAAATTATGAAATTACGGATAGTTTGAATTTTCATATGAATTGCGGTTTACATTTAGAGACAAATGTTTAAACGGATTTTAATTTAATAATTATTACGCTATTACTACTGCACAATAACTGAATTTAAGCATAAAGTTATGACCATGAGACTTACTTGTTAATCTTATACGATTGATTAAGTGTTATCTAATAATTGAATACCATTAACCATCATAAGTAATTGTTAAATAGTCGAATATTGGAAACAATTTGCTTCTTCTATCAAATTAATCTTTGTTGATGAACGTCGTGTTTTGAAGGATAATACTTTAAAATTACTGGTGTTACAACAAAATAATAAATTTTGATTGAAAATAACAAAACCATTTTATATTCATCGTGATATGGTCGACGATTTATTTTTGCTTATGATAGAAGTAAATATTCTTTAAAAGTAAAAGATTATCATACACATCAGGGGTAACTTACAGTTATATGAAATCCACCATTTAAGTAATTCTTCCCAAAAAAGGGATCAATTTCCTTGTCCGTTATACGAAGCTTTGTGTATTCCAAGAACAAGCATTTTCCTCATTAGCGTCTGGAATGGCAAGTGACTCCCTCACTTTCTCCATGCTTCTTTTGCTGTTACTGTTACTCTACTTACATAAGGGGAGCGATCATTCATTGACTCTTTCTCTGTCAAAAAGTATATTTTGTGGAGAGACGAGGACGAGGACAAGAAACATCCACTTTTCCCTTCGCTTTTGTTTCACAATTTTTTTTCTGGGTTTTTGTAGAAAAAAGATGTTCATTAGAGTTTGTGACTAACCAGGCGTAAATTAGGGCACTTCATCGCCTTTAGCCTCCTCCCACTACTTCCGTGAAGTGAATTCAATGTATCTTTTCACTTTCGATGAAAGAGAATGAAAGAGGCTTCATGGCGCCTCACAAATTCCTTCGTCGTTTAAAACACTTGCTCTTTCTGACTGATGATGATGCACGAGCATGAATGAGTGAATGAAAATGCCAATACATGAGTCGGCAAAAAAATTGTTCACAGGGGTCGATGCAATAATAATATCCGGGTTTTATATGGAAAGCTTATTCACAGGAACAAAAAAAATGAAGCCTTAGGTTCAGTACTATTTTCATTTCTTTTCAAGTGTGTGCTTTTTTAAGCAATGATGATGTAAAAATAAGTCAATTAGGGCACTTATTTGTCCAAAAATGGAACGTTCATGCAATTTTGGTGCCACCTGATAAGTGCATGGATTTAATCGATATGATACGCAAAGCAGATGAGTTTGATTTAAACTTGAAGGAAAGTTAGTTTTAATCCACCGTAAATGTTTGACACATGAAAACCTGAATTTTGATCGGACCTTTTTGGAATTTTAATTCAAAACTGTTAATAAAATTCTTTCCGGATGCTTCTATTTAAAACATTTAATAAAATTGTTTTAAAATTCTAATTTTAGGTTCATTTTTTCCATGAAAATGATGTTTACCTTTCTCGAATTACACGTACTACATTTCTCATTTTTCCCAAACGTGCGAGAAAACTGTACAAAGTAGTATCGGATTGCATTGTACTACTACGAGTACGAGTGAGTAGTTTCAGTTCAGTAGCCCTTGGGACATCATTAATTAAAAATATGTTTTTCTACATGAAACACTACCATTTCTACTTACATGGAAAAAAGCGGGGAAAGATGAAAGAGAAAAATTATGAAAGGAGAAATTATGCTAAGGCTCTTTAGATGATGCCGCATCCATTTTATTATTACAATGCACATTATGGTAAAAATTATTCGCGCTTTTCCTTTCCAAAAAAACGCGGAGAAAATCTACTTTTTCCTTTTCATCTTCATTCATATTAAGGTTCTGTTCTTGTTCTTCTTCATGCATCCTCTCAGCAGAAAAATGAATGAATGAATGCATATTATCCTCATTGTAGTCATTACTATTACCATTATTATCATTGTTGTTGGAAAGAGAGGGAGAGTGTGTGTGTCTTCTTCAGTATATTGTAGTCGGAGTTGGACTGAAATGAGGATTGAAGAGGACAACGACAAAAGACCGGAGTATATTTTTAGATGATGGGAAAAAGTGGTGAAACTATGGCTGTAACTGTGAACAAAAAAGTTACTTTACCCGAGGAAGTTATGTGACATTACGACTGTGGGATATTCTGTGTTGAATTATGTACTTCGTAAAGTACAGCGGTATCAAGACTTGTTATAACGGTTGGGGTTCAAAATAAAAATTTTTGTCACGAAACACGCGTTAGTAGGAAGATTAAAAAAATTGTTTATTGAAAATTTACAATGAATAATGCTGAAATTAATTTTTTGATTTCGAAATATGGCTCTGCTAATGAAATCAAATGTTGATATATTAAAAGATAATTAAAGAAAAACAAAATGTCTAATAATATTTTTCTTCTTTTCTATTTATTCCAGGTAAGCCATTGACACATTTTTCTGAAATAGAAGGAAGTTTCTGTGCAAAGAAAGCTTATTAAACTCCATCCCCAAGAGCTAAGATACTCCAAACGGTAGAATCTTTTAATTTCATAATTACATGCATATTTTCAAGAAAAAAGATGTGGTACACATAATTCCTGCTGTCTATAAATCACAATTTAAATGATTATTTACTTATGTCTCACGATTTGGACAGTATTAATTTAATTGTGTTAAAAGAAATTTATGTTGAGTTCGTTGTCGTCCATTTAATGTTCTTAAGAATGGATGAAAATTATTTAAATATTTCCTATTTCTATTATAAAAATACTTACTTTGTAATGACGCAAAGAATTAGTGCAAAAACCAGTCTAGTTTATCAAGATGATATGATGTTCGATTATTGAATAAGCGACTACAGTTTGAATGCTGTTGTTGAAGAGATTTTAGACCCTTTGCAGGTATAACCCAAACTTTCCAGCTTAATTCACAGTTTCTAGCTATATCGATATTGTCCAAATTAAATATGACAAATAAACCCTATAATTAGTGCTACAATTAAATGCTTGAATGTTCATAGAAATCTTTCAAACTTAAACATTCACACCCGCAAAATAAAATCCGTTATTAAAAGAACCTTCTTCAGACTAAGAATCTGTAATTAGGAAAAAGAAAAAGTTTCCAAGCAACGTTTGGCTGATCAAAATTTATGATTTTTGGGATTAAATCAAACCCCCTTTTATCGTCTGCCATTGTATCGAGCTTTCAACATCTTACTTTTTCCCAATCCTCTTCACTTCATATGGAATTATGATTATTCATGATCATGATGATCATCAAGCCTCGCCAAAAAAAACTAGGATGCGGTTTGTTCCTCGGCAAAATTTTACTCCAGAAAAAGTCTTCGCATTTTTTTTGCTAATTGCCACGACAGTGGCAGCGGTACTCGTTGTAGACATTGCAAAAAAAATTCGAGAATGTGGTTTGGGCTCACTTGGCTTCATTTTTTTGCCGTGGATGAAAAAGAGAATTGGAAAATGTAAAAATTTAAAATCTCAGCAGAGCGAGAGAAAAAATGAATTCATGAGAAAAAAAAGTTCTTTTGTTCCTTTCACTCCCTTTTGTGTACTTACATCATATCACAACGATGTTGATGATGATAAAAATGAGGATCCCGGAATGCATGGAATGGAATGTAATGAAAAGGTGTAAGGTAAAAAAATGAAATGAATTCTGGGCAAAAAAAAAGTGGATTGTGGATGCAGTAGTAATTAAATGCGACTTGATACCAGTTGAGCCCAAAAAACTGTGACTGCGAGTCGGACTTGAGTAGTAAGGCGAGTTGAGTGGTACATATTATTCCCTATGTGAATAGTAGCGCTGTTAAAAGGCAACATGTTGCGAGTACCAGTGGGTTCGCGTGTGGTGTTTTTTTAAAATATATTTCGAGGATAAAACCATTATGCATGTCACAATTACACCATTCCATTTTGTTTAACATTTTTTATAATGCAGCTCCTATAATTGCAATTTCGTACGTGTTTTTACCGATTAAGTGATGTAACAGATTTGCAATCTGCTGTCCTTGACAACTTCGTTCTAACGATTGACTTATATGTATAACGTCAATCCATCAAGATTATATTTTACAAGGGAAGGGCCCCAAGTGCCTCCCCCTAATCGCATATACCAGTCATACTGGGTCATACTCGAAAAAGTTTCAGTTTAACTAAAATATATAGACTACGATTCAAAAACAAAGTGAAACAGATATAATTATCAATTAAAGTTATCTGCAATCGATTATTGATCAGCTGGAATGTTTATACGAACCTACTTAAAATAAAATATTTCACGAAGCACAAATTTTAACGATCGTCTTTAATATTGGTTTGCAGTTGCATGTGCAAAGCACTATAACGGATTTCCTGCTATTTTGTCAGATCCTGAGAAACAAATTGTCCATCAAAACCCAACTCCATCACCATTCAATTCTTCTTTATTTTCTAAAGTCCTTATTGTGAATGGAAAGTTACACGCATGAATGCTCACCTTTTTTTATTATTTCAATGAGCCATACTCCTTATGTCCCACTACTCATTCAAGTGAGGAAAAGCCAAGGTTTGGCTTTGGCTTTAGGTTTGACAAGTCTCAAAAGGCTTGAATTTCATTTTCACTTTGCTTTCCTTGTTCACTTCTCTCCTCTTCTGTTTGTGTTTTTGTGTCCCTAGTTTACTTACACACTTTCCCCTACTTTTTTTCCTTTTGTTCACTTCTGTTCTAAAAAATGGGATGGAATGACAGAACAAAGTGCATTCAAAAAGACGTTGACAGAAGAGAAGACAAATGTGTCA
>JAHZMX010001349.1:0-22061 GCA_027743895.1 Seira musarum | reverse complement strand
GCAAAGCACAGAAGTGTATCTGAAGCAGGAAAGCTTTTTGCTTTTCAACTGTCACCTGCGCGAACTTGGCTGCGCCTGAAACGGGACACCAAGAAAAACCATACACTTTCGCTAGGAGTACATATATGAAGCTTCAACATTCCGTGACAAAATTAACAGTCAGTTTTGTTAGATAGAATCTCTGAAGCAAGGATGCGTAATTCTTCGTTTAATTAATTAATCAACCGATAATTCAGATTAAAATCTTTTGCAAAATCCATAATTTCAATAGATTCGCTTAACTTTACCACAATTAATTAACCTAAATTATGATTATGAGTGCAGCAAAAACATTAAAACTAATCCCTTATGTAAAGTTTCTTTAGTGGGACTTGTGGCATTCGAATTCCACACTTTTCAATAGGAAATCCCATCTTTTTCGCAGGATAAAGATAATCATCCATACACTGCGCTTGGCTATTCCAAATGAACTTTTTCGTTCCTTTGACCGCGTCCATGGGCCTGTGAATAATGAATACAAAATCAAATTAAAGGCTCGAATTGAGCTTTGGAAAGTTACTGAAGTAAGTACTTGTTCCTGTTCCCGTGAGTCACAGGCCTTTTGAGCCATCCTCTATACACAGACTGCAGTCTTGCAGCACTAACGCAATAATCCAGATTTGTAATCGCCTTTTCGAGATCAATGCTCATGAAAACTTGTTGCATGAACCTGTACGACCTGCCCGGGTATTTCCTGTGAAGTAAGTAAGCATGAAATTATTCGTTTTTCTCATGAATTTTGAATTTGTAATGGATTTGGTTGGTCAATTTTTTTGCTAACCATCTCCGAATAATGCTTGGCGAGAATAGTTCATACCACAGCTCTTCCAAAATACTGTGATCCGTTGCATACTTCTTGAACATATCTGCGCAATGATAATGTGCGAAATTCATCATTTTCCAAATTCCTTCCAGAATCAAATCGAAATTAGTTACATCCACTTTCATGAACGATGGCATTTCCACGTAAAATGCAACTTTTGTTGAATTCTTTCCCGTTTCCTTCAAAAGTAGTGGATGCTCATCTTTCTTGCACATTTTTGGATCCTTAAATTGAAGGACAGTGGTTCGTTTGAGACATTCCTTCAGAACGTCATGAATCCTCTTGTTTGAGTCCATGTCCTTCACCTCATGTGCTGGGAACCGTCTGAAGGATTCGTAGAGGACGCCCAGGAATAAATAGTAAATCTGATTGGCAAAGAATGCAGGGACCATCGTCCTTGGACAGACTTTCAAGAAGATTTCAAGAACGGAGTGAAGGAATTCCCATTCTTTAAACTCCACTTTCTTTTCCATCATGCTCATGTGAGGGAAATCGAAATGGTAATGAATCCACTTGAAAACGATCCTCTGTGTTTCCTCATCCACTTTCCTCTCAACCCAGCGGGCCCTCTCCCTTGAAAGGTTTTCTTCCCCCTTACCACCCCACAGATCTTCTCTCGAACTGATCGTCGATCACTGTAAATTTTGAGCAATTCAATTTGATTTCCTCAGATGCGCTTGAGAGGATATCAAAATCGATTTCGAAGGGGTAAACGTTCTCCCTAATTTCGTCCTCCTGTTTCTGGTCGTAACAGAGGTTCTTACCGATAAAATATGAGACGTTTTGGTTTCTCCCCAGGGGCACTTTGTAATATCCAAAGAAGGCCTCTCGACCCTTCTCCAGGCAAAGCTTCTTCAATTTACCCCCGGGTTCCTCTATCTGGACTGCAAATGTCACTGAGGGACTACCCCATGTGAGAACTTCCACCTCCGGAGTTGGGTCAATAAACTCCAGTCGCATCCCGTGTTTTAGTTTGTGGTTGTTGAAGAACATCCTTCGCCCCTGGGTTGAGGAGATTGCCCCGTATTCATCATTGCCGAGGGGAACTATCCCTGCGATTCTTTTACCGAGGAGTTGATGCGTCATGCAACCTTGAGTTCCAGGCAGGACGGACCATATGACGGGGCGTTCATCACAAAATTCTCTGTAGATTGCCCATCTTTAAAAAAATAAAATGCTTTTGACTTTCTTTCGGAATTTGTGAATTATAAATTATTTCAAATACGCTTACACGCCTCGCTCAAAGCAAACTTTATGAACTACTTTTGGCTCATTGAACCAAACGCCATATTTGCACTCTTCACTTGTCATCTCCTCCAGTGATCCGTTCAAGCATAGTTGGAACTTCCAACAAACGATTTCCTGGAAGAGGAGGTTGACAATGAATGTTCCGAACTCGAAGAAAATGAGAATGCAATTTTTCATTGCACTTTGGGTTATTAATGCCAAAAAATATTTTGAGACTCTTTCTGTCGCATTGTGCTTGTGAGAACGATGAACACAAATGAAATGCTGAATATGAGGAACATGCCGAGCTGAGTGTTGTGGTATTCGAAGTAAAATGATTTCCTGGAATCGTAGGTCATTAAAAAATTGCAAAGAAAATGACAACGAAAATCAAATTCGATTTAAAAATGTCATTAAGAAACTTTATTTTTCATGCTTCCTTAAATCTATATCGTTTTTTAATTTTGTATTTCTTGTACTATTTAGTTTTAGTTTAGTCGGCTGGAAAACTTAGTGTTAGCCCATTAAAATTCCAAAAAATTTCAAAACGAAGAAAATCAATAATTTCTGCAAAGACCAGGTTCCCTGTGTCTCAGAGCATGCAAAGGATTTAAGGGAAGTGGTTGTTCGTTTTCAAATCCATCTCTGAAATAGAGCAGAATCACCGGCAGTTTCCGGTAACCTTGAAATTCCAGAACTTCATCTGTTCCAACTAAGGCATTCTGGGAATGACAAAAAGAAATTATTTTCTGTTTTATAGAAAATTGTTAAATTAATTTTTTAAAAGGAGCTCTGACTCAACCTCAACTAAATTTTTGGTCGGGACCAGTACACGTCCATAAATGTCTTTCCATAAGTAATACTCTGGAATGCGACAAAATTACATTAAACTTTTATAAAAACTGTTATAATTTTCACATTAATCAATTGTGATTGTGAGGCTTTACCTGGATGATCTTCGTATTGCATGTACATGTGGCAAACTTCATTCAAAGTGTAATGTCTCAAAACCTTAAATTCCAACACATTTTATGACATTCCATCACATCATTTTTAAGTTCAAATCAATTGAATTTGTTACCCGAAGTTCAACTTCCTTCTGGGAAATCATGTTGATAATCCGAACAGTGAAGGTATTCCTGGGCACATACCCGNACATTAATCAATTGTGATTGTGAGGCTTCACCTGGATGATCTTCGTATTGCATGTACATGTGGCAAACTTCATTCAAAGTGTAATGTCTCAATACCTAAATATTCCAACACATTTTATGACATTCCATCACATCATTTTTAAATTCAAATCAATTGAATTTGTTACCCGAAGTTCAACTTCCTTCTGGGAAATCATGTTGATAATCCGAACAGTGAAGGTATTCCTGGGCACGAACCCGCTCATGTAGTCAGTCAACCATTTCTCCATGAACTTATGAGCAGACTCCTCCGTAATATCGAATGCCTGTTCACTAGGCGCCATCACCACCTCAGACGGTTCATCCAACAAAGCCTGAGAGAATGTTGAAGGCATATCCGACAAGTGCGTAGAAATCATCGATCCTCTCATAGTCGCCACTGAAATCTTCCGATCAATCGTTGACGTGAGCGTTGCAAACGAATCCATCTGCCTCACTGCAAACTCCTTGGGAGCTAATAAATGTATTAAATCAGTTCCTTTCGGAGTTTCCGCAATTCTCACTGCGCCTGCACCCTTTGAAACAATATTTTTGTCGAGGAGTTCAATAGGATCGTTTTCAAGGGGTGTCATGTTGAATCCTGGAACGTAGCGCATTGTCATTTCCTGCATTTTCACGAGACTTTCTACTTTCCTAAAATTAGTTTCCTTCTCCTCGTGACGGCGTTCCTCACGAATGAGAGCTCTCAATGCGGCGTCCCTTGCCTTACTTGCTTATTTTTGTCGAGGAGTTCAATAGGATCGTTTTCAAGGGGTGTCATGTTGAATCCTGGAACGTAGCGCATTGTCATTTCCTGCATTTTCACGAGACTTTCCACTTTCCTGAAATTCGTTTCCTTCTCTTCGTGACGGCGTTCCTCACGAATGAGAGCTCTCAATGCGGCGTCCCTTGCCTTACTCGCTTCCTCTTGAATTTGAAGCTCATGATCGGAAAATGCTTTTCGCAGGAGGTATGCGATCTCCTCGAAAGTCAATTTATCTCCTTGATCATTCGCAAGATAATTGATTCCTTTGGAGAGTCTCAGGCCTAAAATTGTTTGTTCGATCTCTTGATCATTGGAACCCGAACGCTGAGAACCGCGATGACGGGCATCAGACTCTTCAGAGGAACTATATTCACTGCCTTCCATGTTGGCATCCACCGCATCCATAATTTCATTGGCCAAGTCTAACAAAAAAAAATAATTCATTTTTTTTTAACCTTCTCAAGTTTTTAATTTTTCACGTACCATCGGGAAGTCTGTCGAGAAGACCCCGAGTGAACTTTGGTCTTCCAAGGTTATCCCTAGGGATAGTGTAACCCTGGTTCGTGGCCTTCTGGTAAAATTCAATCTTCTGATCCACTGTGAGTTCAAGCTCCTCATTCAGGTCTATATCTGATCCGCCCTCTAAAATACAAATTAAAAAATTCAGAAAAAAATTTCCAATTTTTTAAAAACCGGAAGTGGAATGAGTTGATACCTCCGGAATCTGATTTAGATTTCCTATCTGAATTCTTGTCAAGTGAAATGCGCTTTTTAAGACCCCGAGTGAACTTTGGTCTTCCAAGGTTATCCCTAGGGATAGTGTAACCCTGGTTCGTGGCCTTCTGGTAAAATTCAATCTTTTGATCTACTGTGAGTTCAAGCTCCTCATTCAGGTCTATATCTGACCCTCCCTCTAAAATGCAATACAAAAAATTCAGAAAAATTTTCACAATTTTTTTAAAACCGGAAGTGGAATGAGTTGATACCTCCAGAGTCTGATTTAGATTTCCTATCTGAATTCTTGTCAAGTGAAATACGCTTTTCCATTTCCTTCTCTTTTTCGTGTTCCCGATCCTGTTTTTCCTTCTCCCGCATGGCAATAAGGTGCTGATAAGCATTGCTGACTACGACCACATTCTGTTCCAGTGTTGCGAATGTTATGTTCTGGTTTCCTCCTTCGTCTAACGGTAGCTCAAGGCCCAAGGATAAAAGCTTTTCCTTAAGTCGACCACGTTCTGTTCCAGTGTTGCGAATGTTATGTTCTGGTTTCCTCCTTCGTCTAACGGTAGCTCAAGGCCCAAGGATAAAAGCTTTTCCTTAAGTGCTTGAGTATCTTCCTCATTCAGACTCTGAATGGCAGAGAGAAGCCCAGTTAAATCTGGTTCTGGAAATTTAAATTTAAAGTTAAATTCCAGAACATCACAAAATAAGGTTTTCTAAAATGCCTGACTTTAACTTACTCTCAAGCATACTCTGCCGAAAAGTTGGCATATTCTGTTCAGCCCCAGTTGTAGAAGACCTTACAACTGTCACACGATGAGAAGAAAGGACGGGCTGCGCCGGTTCTGCAGCGGGTTCCCCTTCCGTTGGAGGTGGTGGAGCTTCACCCGCAGCTGCACGAGTCCCTTCCGGATTTGGTGGAGCTTCTTGAGCGGCTGAATAATACGACATCATTAAACTTAAGCATGCAATTTAAGGGGGAAATCGGTTAAGGTACCTGCGGATGGTTCCGCTGGTATTTCCGCTTGAGATTCGTCCGCCATGATGACCACCAGGAACGAAAATTAAAATTATGGAATAAGGAAAAACGACTTTGATTGAGTTTGAGGAGCGCCTTAAATCTGTCTGCTTAAATTGTGTGATTGCAAATTACAAAAAAATTGATACGGTACAAGAACAGTGTGCAGTACAGCAGGAATTCTTGCCTCAGTCTTGGATGTAACTGTAAAGTTTTTAGGCTGTAAAAGAATTATTTACAAGAAATCTTCTGCATACATATTTATTTGACACAAATTGTCATAGCTTTGAATGAAATTGTTGTTGTTGTGTTGCCAAATGACATCTTCGCTCAATTAACATTCGATATCCTTCATCTTATTCATAGAATTTCATTCAGTATGTTTCGCTTCAAGTTTTAATATAATATGCAGATCTTTAGGTCTTTTAGATCCTTTGATCGAGGCTCGGGTTCCATTGATAATGATATCTGTAGGGCGTGGGATAAAATTGGACAATTAAAATTAATAAACTTCTGCATTCCTATCGTTTTCATGCGAATCAATTTATTTTTAGGTCAAGTTCATGCTCTGCTTGAATTACAAATTGTCATAGCTTTGAATGAAATTGTTGTTGTTGTGTTGCCAAATGACATCTTCGCTCAATTAACATTCGATATCCTTCATCTTATTCATAGAATTTCATTCAATATGTTTCGCTTCAAGTTTTAATATAATATGCAGATCTATAGGTCTTTTAGATCCTTTGATCGAGGCTCGGGTTCCATTGATAATGGTATATGTAGGGCGTGGGATAAAATTGGACAATTAAAATTCATAAACTTCTGCATTCCTATCGTTTTCATGCGAATCAATTTATTTTTAGGTCAAGTTCATGCTCTGCTTGAATGCGTTCTGATATACTTAAACACTTTTCATTTCTGAATTTTGTGCGGATTCATTTTATTAAAGCACACCCCCGCAAATTCTGTTATAAATTCTAGGAATTTTAACCACCAAATATATTCAGTTTTCATGTTTTAAAAAATGCACATGCAAGCATTTTTTTCTTCAAAAATATGAGTCAAAAAATTCAATGTGGTTTCTCCGAAGCAAAGGATTAGGTACATTTGCACCTGTTAAACTACTCACAAGTCACAAGACCATCACAGTTTTACCTAGTTTATCTTGGAAGAAAAACCAATTTGCTCGTAATCCTAACTCTCATGAATGGAGTGAGATGGTGGTCGTGGTACAATTCATAAAACTGCATCACTCTTGCCTTCGGTTTTTCCAAGGCTTCAGGTCGGGGTAGCAACATGGGCATGATTATGAAAGAACAAAAATTAATTTCATGAGCTTGTTCAACTATTGACATCTGCATGAAATTCCATTCCAAGTACGGTTATGATTGTCATTGAATGAAATTGAATTGAAACTATTTCATTTAAAAATGCTACTTCGTGGAGTGTACACATTCGAGCCCCGTCCCGAGGACCATGATCACACTCTCCCGTTCACATGCAACGACACTTTAGTTCTTCCTCGAGGTTCTCAAGAGAGATCCAAACTGGTTAAAAGTAGCGGATATCTATGGACGAGTTGGTTACGTCCCAAAAATCTTCGTCGAGCCGGATGAAGACTGCAATAATCCCGACCTCGTGAAATCCTTCCTCGTAGATGCGGTGATCAAGGCAAGACAGAATAAGCTTCAGAGTGCTTATGCACTCGAACTCCTTCGAGATGAGGTCCGAGAGAGTCCCTCCGTGATTGATACTCGATCAAGAAAAATGCTGCACGCTTTCAACGATCAAGATCAAGAAGTGAATGCGAGGAGAACCAAGAGCGACCATCACCTCAATCGACAATCCAGTCACAGAATCATTTCCTCTAGAGCTACGGTTTCCAAACCCCAGTTGGGACGATGTGGGTCTATTGAAGATGCTGAAAGTCAATGTAAAATGAGGGAACGGCACGAACATGAAGTTCAAATTCAGAATTCCAAGTCAATGTCAAGGCCCCGACGCAATTCACAGAGTCAGATGAGGGTCATTCGACCACAACAACAGCAACAACCCCAAATACAGGTGCAGTACCAGTCCGACATGTCAGTGAAGACCGCACATGACGGCAGCGAGGGAGAAGGATCTGAAGATGAACGAGTGGAAGAGGAGAGGAAAGCAAAGCAGACGATGGATCAAGTCCGGAAAATTAAAACGAATCTCGTGAGCGTCATTCAGGATACGGCTGGATTGAATCCGAAAGTGTCTGAGAATATTTTGAATGAGGTCTTCCAACAGATTAAGAATGCTGGAGCAGGAGATTCATTTTTTGAAAAGTTGAGCCAATCATCCCTTCCCCAGGTTGAGGAGACAGGGGCAATGCAGGAATTAAGTCGGATTATGAGGCATTTGTCAAAGTTGAGTAGGGAGGGGATTCGTCAAGATGGGACGAAGAGGAAAGCTCCAAGACCATCCTCAGCGGAATTGGAGAGATTGAGGAAGCTATTGATTGAAAGTGAACCGTCACAGGTGAGGTGAAAAATTGGACAAACCAAACCTGAATTTAATTCATTTTGACTTGAATCAAATACGAAAAAATGATTTCAGGTCACCCAAAAGCTCGAGTTAGGTCACCACTCACTTTCCCAAGAACTTGTCCATTTGTACCACATGGAATGCCCCATGTCAGTGAAGGAAAAGATGTTGGATATCTTCCTCATAATTTGCTCCTTAGACAAGAAAGGTCGTCCCATGCTCCTCTCCTCCAAACTACCCATCTACCTCGCTCGCGAGCTGATGTCAGCAAACACAGACACGAAAATCTTTTCCCAAGTCGTGGACCTCTTGACAACCCTCCTATCCTGCGGGGAGACGATGCCCGACACACACTTCCAAATCCTTGGTACAGGCTTCACCAACTACATCCTGAGGAATGTGGAGGATACGTTCGCCAAATCCAGTGAAAACGAATACGACAAAATCTCCCCACACTTCTCCGCAATGATCAAGCTCATCCTCGCCTACAATCTCCAGTTCAGTCAAAACTCCAAAGAGAATATAGTTCTTAAGGTCGTAGCCGAGAGATGGAAGCGCCCAAGGGGATTCATCACAGTTATGATCGATCTCTTCCGAAAGGCTGCAGATCCCTTGAATCAGGAAAGGGACAATGATTTCATTCGACCTCTTACATTACCCCACTCCGTGTTCAAGATGGTGGCGGATATGTGCTTGTGCCAGAAAACTGTCTCCCACTTTACTCCAGAGGATCGCTCAACCCTTGTCAACTCCATTATTGACGGACTTTGTGAAAACCCCGCTGGATCGACTAGGATGGGATATCTTCAAGTTTTGAGGGCACTTCTCTCAAATATCCAGCAAAGTCTTAAGGATGTTCGAACAGTACTTCTCAGTATATTTCTGGAAGAGGATCCCTTAGCCATTCCAGAACAACAATTGATTCGCCAAATGTCGAAAGAGTATCCCGCATTATTCATGAGAACGATTTCGAGAATTAAGACGAATGTTAATATTGACACGGATTTGGAGTGTAATTTAAGGGACGATGATAATGGCTCGTATTTATCTTCGTGAAAAATTTTAAACATATTTTAAATTTTTTTTGAATAAATTAGGACGATTTCGAGAATTAAGACGAATGTTAATATTGACACGGATTTGGAGTGTAATTTAAGGGACGATGATAATGGCTCGTATTTATCTTCGTGAAAAATTTTTAAGATATTTTAAATTTTTTTTTTTTGAATAAATAAAGTGAAATTGCTCGTATAAAAAATTGATCTTCTTCGCCTCATCGATACGACGACTTAAGCATGAATGATTAGCAAAGTGCAAATGTAATATAGATAATTCTTTTGCGTCATTAATCCATTAAAGGAGAGGGGAAGAAATCCCCAAAGACATTTAATTAAACTTGATAACGTCCAAACAATTCTGCAATATTTTATTTTTTCAGTTAAACCTTATTTCGCATGTGATTCAGAAGAGCGCAAGCAGATAAGGAAATCAAGTGGTTTATAAGAATTGACAAAAATTTTCAATTGAAAATTCAATAATGTTTTCAAATTGAGTTTTTTAACATTTTTGTTTTACAACGTAATTTGTACAACGTACAACAAATGCAAACATGGTTTTTTAATATCAATTCCTAAAAATAATTTTTGTGAACATTTTCCAACCGTAAATAAACCAACCAAAGTAGATACGCAGCAGTCTATAAGGCCTATGGTCATGCAAATATTTGTATTTGCTTTATAAGTAGGGTCTTTTAAATAAAAAATGCGAAATAAGCATACATATTCACCTCACAACTCACAAGCCACTGGTTTTAAAAACGAGAAGAGCATCATGAGATAAAGCATAAAACATGAATCTAAATGCGTTATAGTTAGGAAGTGATTTTTTTAAACTTGATCCTGGATTACTTTTTTAAAATAAGAATTAAAAGTAAAATTGAATTGGAAATTTTCATTGTGGGTCCCTCAAGCGACTTGAGTCAAGCCTTCAGATAAGTTTGAGTTCAGACCGAAAATTGAGACTGGGGAAAATACTTTTATTTTATTTCAAGTTTAACACAAATTAATATACTTAATTATAATTATAAGTCATTATAACACACATCTAATCAAGCATTCGCGTTCTTGATCAGTTTAGAAACGCAAGTCTCAGTATCCCATGTAAGCGACAAAACACAACAGCAAAGTACATATGCAAAATTGTGCGGCCGGTCAGTGTGAGTAAATTGTAAGCCAACTTATGGTTAGTTCATATTATTGGGAAAACGTAAGTATTTGTTGGAATGACAAAGTTCAAATAGGCTTAACCTGTAAATCAATGCACCCAAAACCAGAAATAACTTTTTCCTCATGACATTTTTGGCTTTATTCGCTCTTCAATCACAAGTCAAGTCAAGGCACGTATATCAAGGCAAACATCACTTTTGCATTTTGTATGCTCATATGATGGACAAATGCCATTTTAGGAATAACACTGCACTTACCATCACAGTAACAGCAACAGTTTTATCAAACGCGGCGTAGTATAGCAAATCACAATCTCTATCACTTAAAAAATTAATTAAGCCTTGAAAGTTAAAAAAGCACAGAGTACATTGCTTAAAAGTCATGCGAGATTAAACATTGATGCATCCTGCGGGCTTGGATAGCTCACGTCAGCTCTTCACATTCATATGATATGATATGATGGAATGCAGTTTTCATTTCATTTGTATTTAGCTTCATGTTAATTTCGTCAATGAATCTAAATTCAAGGTATCATCCAAACCTCAAGGAAAACCTCACTTATTTTAGAGAAGTGACTACAATAACATTTTTGTTCGTCTCGTCAGATTGCTCAGTTCAGTTCAGTTCAGTGCAAAGGAATTTTTGGTTTGTTTTCTAAAAATTATTCTAAAAAATGTCAAATTCCAAGCCCCTTCTAGTTTACTGGGATATTCGTGCTCTAGCTGAGCCCATCCGCCTCCTCCTCCACTTCCTGGAGGTAGACTATTGAAGACCGGAGAATTCCGTTTGGTCCCATGGGGCCAAACATTTTGGATACGTGGGTGAACCAGAAGTACTCCCACGGCTTGGACTTCCCAAACCTCCCATTCTACGTGGATGAGGATGTAAAGATCACGCAGAGCATTGCAATTTCCCAACACATCGGGAGGAAATATAATCTTTACGGAGACACTTTGAAGGAAAAAGCGACGATTGATATGATCACCCAAACAGCGAATGACCTGAGATGGGCTGCTTGGGTTGTGTACAATTCTCCCGATTTCCATGAAATCAAATCAGATTGGAAGAAAACTATTCCTGGAAGGTTGAGTGAAATGAGCATAATTTCTAGAGGGGAAGAAGTATGTTTTGGGGGAGAAGATCAGTTTTGTGGATTTCCATTTGTATGAGAGTATGGAATGGTACAGAATGTTTGCACCGGAAGTGTTTGAAGAGGCGGAGGAGTTGAAGAATTTGAATGAGTTTATGAAGAGGATTCAGGAATTGCCTCAAATCAAGAAGTATTTGGAGTCGGAGGAATTCAAAGAGTATCCTATTTTTGCACCTGTGGTTAATTTTGGATACAATAAGGTTTGTGCAAATTATCAGAAAAAATATTTAATCTATTTAATGCTCAAACAACGGATTTGTTATTCTATTTCTTTTTTTCCAGGATCCTGACTTCAAGGGAATGCCATTTTCATACAGGAACTTTGTCGCAAAGTACCCACTAGACAAATTGTAAAATCATCCGGGTCAAAGGTCAGACTCAATTCAAATCGCTGCACTGCATTAGATATTTACAAAAATATTTCTCTTTATTTTGGTCAGTCTTCAATGGAATGTACGTTTTTGTTAATTAGAATTAATTTCACTTTTAAAAAATATTTTTTTGTACACATTTCATTTCAATTTGAAATAAATCTTTTTTTCTATGGATTGAATTGATTGCATTTTCGATGAATTTAGAATATCCAGCAGATCCAAGCACCGTTTTGCTTCATCTTCTTTCATGAACTTCCACATTTCATTGTCTTCATTGAGCCAAAACACCTTCTCAGAAATCTCCCTTTTCGACATTCCAAATGAAGCCATGATAAGACCTTCCACGAACTTTGCAGCTACAACACCAGCTCCAGGGCCTGGGGAGTTTAGGCAGATGCACTTTGCTAGTGTCTCGGGGTAATTTGATTTCAGCATTGAGAGCATCTTGTGGATTCTTCTGAGGACTGTGAAAAAAGGAGGAATGAGAAAAACTTTCTTTTGTCATTTAAAATTAATGATCATGATCATAACCGCAATCGTAATTAAAATTAGGGGTTAAAAGCATTCTTCATAATATTTCATGTCGTGTGCGTTTCATTCGATTTTACAATTAATTCAACTCGAGTGATATAATTTTCCAATGCGTTTTAATCACAAGGAAGGTTCGCGGTTGACGGTTATAAATAACGGCAATTTGCCAGTTTTTCTTCACCCCATCGGATTCAGCATGTCAAAAGGCAAAATTTTGGGTCTGAGCATATTTAAGTGAGTTATTCAGCAGGAAAATGAACGTATGAATGCAAATGCAATTGAAAGTTGGGTTGGGCGGATACAAATCAATGTATATATAACGGTCCACAAACGGCAATGGGTTCAAAAGTGCCTATATCCTATAGCCTTCTTGACATGCTGAATCCGATGGAACCAAGAAAAACTGGCAAATTGCCGTTTTTTATAACCGTCGACCGCGAACCTACCTTGTCAGTGTCTTCTGCTAGAACAAATTCCAATGGCAAATGAAGAACCAAAAGTTGCTGTTTCAATGGATTTACTCAAATGACCTTATCTGGCATAAAACCTTCACAAATTTAAGAAGTAGAAGTGGTTTGAAGAAGCCGTTAAACCTGATTTTATGCTCCAATCGCAAATTACTTAACCACATTCCCATACATTCCCAATTCTCATTCTCACCTCTAAAATCCAGAATCTGAGCAAAATGAAATCCACGGAAATCGACCACAACGGTGAACTGCGTTATAGGCATGGCACAAGGTTTTCTTAATTCATCCTGCGAAGCAACTTCCTTCATTACAGCTTCCATGCATTGAATTGTGAAAGTAGTGAAGCGACTGGATAAACCAGATCTCACTGCGGTTTTCAGATTCCATGAGCCCAGGGGAAGGACCACAACTGAAAATTAATGTGAAGTTCAAGTTTGCACATTCTTCATTTCGTTTGATTTTCTCTTTTTCTTTGGAATTCCAATACTGTGACTGTACTGACCTGGCCTATTTCTCCGATCGGTAAATCCAAGATGAAGGGGATAATTGACCTTGAAGAATGTGTCGAGACCACCATCCAGGATTTTATTCACTTTGTGTAATCTCCGCCACCTGCGACTCTCTCGGATGTGCAGCTCAGCACACTTTAGGTCAAAGTTGTTGGCTGGAAAATTAAATTAGGAAGTGGAATTACTCATTTAAGAAAAAGAGTCACGGGAGGTGTAGATCTAATTAAGTCAAAGCCCGAAATACCGAACTTCTTCTTCAACCAAGTTTGTACGCTCAGATTTCTGGAGATTCGTGCATGATTTTTTCTGCAGTAAACCCGTTTTATCCAGTAACGGATTTTAACAGAATTTCTAAAATACATCACCCACTTTCTAAAATTTTAGCCATCGACGCAATGTAGTTATCTATTTTAACGGTTTTATTGAAATATTAGTCAAAGTCAAAGCATACTAGTAACCGTCGTAATTAATAACGGATTGTCTAAAATTTAATCGTTATCATTTTAATAACGAATTCCTTGACTTTTGGTAATACTCTTTTTTTTTAAATCAATTACGGATTTTCTGAAATTTATTTAATGTTCGCTGCAATAACGAATTCCCAAACACTGAATACGATTCGTTTCGATTTCTTGAGTTTTTGTACTATTCGAATTGTGTTCAATACGGACTTGCAGACCTGTTTTAATTTCTGGCGGTTTTGGTATCAACGGATTTTTTGTAATGACCTTAGCCAGTTCAGTATATATTGAGCATTGACACGACTTTCCTTACAGATTTTCTGGATTAAACCCACTTCTAATTAATGTATCGACTTACCCCGGATATATCTCACAAAATACATATCCCCTTCCGCACATTCGGTTGCCTCATCCTTCAAAACGTCTCTACACGAATTCCTCAACTGTAAAAGACAAAAGTTTTTACAAGCTAAAACACAACAAAGTCATTATCACTTTCTTTCCCTTTCTCAACCGGAAGCATCACGCTATACTATGCTCACATCACATCACATTTTCCACTTTTCCAAGTCTGCTCATCCATGTCATGAGATTACTTTTCTTTCATTCGCCCTGTCTTCATTTTGATTTATTTGGTTTTTTCTCTTCTGATAAATCGGAAAAGTTTTCTAATTAGTTTTGCTTATTCTGATCTGATACTCACTCACCTGCACAATAAGTTTCTCTTCAAGTTGGTTTGGTAGCGCCATTGCAAATTCGCAGAAAAAAATGAAGAATTTCCTGGAACTAATAATACAAACACAAACCCAAGCACGTTTAGATTTCCTCACGAATTCCAGTGGTGCACACTTTGCTCCTTCAGGGCAGAGTTGAGCAAACAAAATGAAGTGAACTGAATGTAAATCTGTTTTTCTGGGAGAATGCCACTCACGACTACGACCACGATTTTACGATTATGACCCCATGGCTGAGCTTTGTCAAGTCGATTGTGATTTGTCATGGATGTCAAACATTGAAGATTTTGCTAACAATGTTTACAGCCGGAGCCTTGCATGGCTTGCCAGAGACTAGAGACAGCCAAGCCACCTCCACAAAAATCAGTCAAGCTGGAGTGGAGACTGAGAGTGAAGTAGTGGATGGAGCCGACAGTTAACGTGATTGTGATTTTGATGTTGTTTGGTTGGATGGTTGATTTCTTTGTGGCAGATCACAAAATGTTACTCAAGCCCTGAAGCATGTTTCGTGTCAGGGAAGGGAAAGAATAGCAAAATACCAAGTTTGTCAACATCTGAAATCCAAATGGGGTCAAACTCTACTTATAACGGTTCCAGTTTTAAAAGCTGTCGCTAAATGCGGGCAATAATCAACAGACCAATTCAGACTGCATATCAGTTTCAAGGAAGATGAAGGGAAAAATTAATTTGTGGGAAATACCGGTAAATTCCAGTGAATTTAAAAAATTCGAAAGGCTACTTTAGGGCAACCTGAGACACGCATTTCTCACTTTTGGGCATTTGGGGGGAGCGACTTCTTCAAAATTCGGAAAAATCCCATCGTAGATCAATTTAATTATGACCTGCGCTCTGAAAAACCCTCTGAAAAATTTATAATGATCATTAATTTTGACCATTATGAAACTTGTTTACGTGAATTATAGCTTGAGCCATTATATCCAAAAGTCCGTTATAAACGAAGATATTAAAGACAAACTTCATTAACATATGCCTTGTTTTTCATATGCGGTTGGTTTGCTGTTTGCTCCCAAGCTTTATTACCTTGTCGTCCTGTTGCCTCCCTAAAAATAGATCCCATTGGAATAAAACAGGACGAGAGCAGCAGATCTGCCAAGGAATGATGAAGAAGGTGACATTCAGATTCAAGTCAATCCTGGAAGGGATAAGGATAGAGACAAAGAATGGCATGGCCAAGGACTGTGCTCCTTTGCTCTTCCTTGAAATATGGGCTTTTCCTGGTCCTGTTTATTTCTTCTCCCCAAGTTACTTAGGTACTTAGGATTAGCTTCAAGGGACGGATTAAAAATTAAGATGTTTTCCTTTTCAGAATCCAAAAAAGAGCCTTGGCGTTGGCATTGCTATTGCTTGTTTGTTTTTACATTGAACGCTGAAGGCCCTGTTTGCGACTTGAATGAATGAATGAAAAGTGTGTCGCATGAAACATTACATGACGTGACATAAAAAAATCTCATGTTTTTCTCCAAGATTTACAAGTACAATTGCAATCGCAAGGAGACATCTGCTTCAGCTTTTTTTTTGTTTCGATAATAAAAAACTTTTTTTTGGAGGAGTTTTGCAAGGACAATTTTCCGTATTTCGTGTTACGGAATCATAAAAAAAAGTTTTCAGCTTGAATTCTCCAAAGGGCACGTTCCCCAATTTGTAGTACAAGCTTATAAAAACTTTTGGAGATAATGGGGACGGATGATGTAAATCCGTGAAATGTAGCAGTAGCAGTAACAACTAGCAGTAAAAATTGATATTGGAAAATGTTAAAGGTTGGTTGGGATTGTACCCATTGGCTCCTGAGAATGTCACGGATCAGCCACGCGATGTCAGGGATTAAGTCCTTCTTGTAATGTTTTGCATAGTTCACCTCGCCCGAGGCCTGAGAACTGTCGTTGCATCTAGGTATTTTAGTTTTTACAACTGGTGCAGGACATAAATTCCTGTACTTTTTTTTAACCGGAAAAACTTTCCAGCGGAAAAAAATTTCCGAGTTCCCGGAGAAGACCCCACACGCCAAACTCGGGAAACAAATTTGCAGTACGAAAATAAAGTCCATATTTTTTTTCGACTGAATGGTAAAATGAATGAAATATAAATTATAATTATAAATTTTATTCATAAAATAGCTTCCGGCTCCCTTTCACCCTTAAATCAGGTCTGATCATGAGATGAGCAAATATTCAGCATTTATGACGTTAACAAAGTCTTCTTTGATTAAGTAACTTTGTTTTAGATAACGGATCAAGTCATTAACCTTACCGTTAGACCAAATAAATGTCGCGTTATTAGTATTTATTCTTATCTAAATCAATGAAACAAATACGAATCCGTTAAATCCGTAAAGGTCAAGTATTGCACGTTAACTTAAATCAATTCTAAAGAGTCTATTTAAGTTTCAACTCAAAGTTAGGAAAAATTTTAATTGGATATCCACATATGTACCTACACTGTTTTTCTCTAGGCTTTGGAGGACAAATTCACGTGTGTGCAAACATGATGAGACCAACCAAGGTTTGTTTTGGTTTGGGTGTTTTTCCTTCCATCACAGGATTGTACGGTCCAGATCAAAGGATTTTCACAATTGAAATTGAAAATTGAATTGAAATGCTTGACTCGGTAGTCGTTAGTCGTTACCCCATTGCGTTTTTATAGTTCGAATTCAGGTTCATTCGTGTCCTTTGAGGAGACCACATCAGAGCATAAACAAAACATACATAATCATAATATTATGATGATGATGAGCTTGTTTTTTTAGTCTTTTTGGTAGACAAACAGGCACGAAAAAAACAAGTTGGTATATACAGTTTGATAGTGATGCGAACTGACGAAGGAATTTTAGATTTTTAGACAGAAAAATTGTTTTTGTTACTTCATCGCAGGCGGTAATTTCTTTGTGAAAATTTTACTTGAATTTCCCAATGTTGAAATCTAAACAAAAAAATTCCAAAAATCATAATATTTGGATCAGGTATGATGTACAGGAAAAGAAGGTACACCTAGATTCAATGAGAACTTCTACATAAAAAGATCAGGTTTTTATCTGTCACAACCGCCTATAATTCTCAAAAATCTGTTACATATTCCAAATCCGTTAAAAACTTTTGAAGCACCAAATGATAACTAACTACGTAAATTATAGAACATAAATCCGTTAAAACCCTGGTCCATAGATTGACATTGGTACTTTGTCACTAAATTCACTTCCGTTAAAACTCGTTTTGGGTCTTCTGAAACTTTTTTGAGTCCACATTTAGAAACCATTAAAACCAGCAAAATTAATGAATGATAATCACATCCACGTGTACAAAGCAATTTAACTGAAAAATTCCGCATTAAAATAATTTTTTGAACATTGAACCCGAATATTGAAGCATTAAGCAGTTTTAATTGGTTCTGGGAGAATAAAACTAGCAAAATAATTTCCACTTTAATTCCATTGTATTCCACTGTAGCCATACAAGGTCCAATCCAATTTACAATTTATTTATTTTTATCAATTTTTACTTTCTATTAAAATGGTGTGATCAAAATATTAGTGAATGGATCAGTTACACGTAGATTTGTTCCAAAAATCCGGTCAAGTTTTCAATGAAATTGCATGCAAAATGCAAGTGATCTCCGTTTGCGTTTTTAGTTTGACTTGACCTTAGTTCTGAGCAAAGTTCAGAGTCTTAAAATAAAATGTAGAATTTACTGGCCGACTGAGTTTTGTTTGCACAACATAAACCTAAACCTGACCTAAAGGTGATGTGATGGTGTACCCAGTTTCATGATTTACGATTCACAATTCCTGGACCATGTGTTCCATGATGCTCACTAACTCGATCAGGAGAGATTTACTAACCACTTGTTTTGCAAAGTGATAAGGAATTCACTTGACTTGATTTGATAAGCACATTGATTTCGACTTGTCATGACTCTCCCATAATGAAATGCAATTTAGTGGTACCACGCTATGGGAGTCCCATAGCGTGGTACCACTAAATTGCATTTCAACAAGTAACGTCCGTGAGTAGATACGGTTTGTAAAATTCCGGTTAACACAAAACCGGCTATGTAGTATTAATTGATTATGTAACTATATTTTTTATTTCCTTCAAATCCTCTGAATTTACCGATGTTTGAATTTGCTTTATTTTATTGGACGAATTTCCCTTTATAATACTACTATTTTACTATTGTATAACATTTAATTGATAAAAATGATCTTATATTCCAGTTGGATAAATGATGGTTGAAGTAGGTGCATTAAAAACGTTTTAACTTAAATTAATATCAATTACACATATAATTTATATGTCAATCAACGTCCAATTACCAATTAAACTAAATAACGCGGCATACTTCATTTTTGCTGTAATTACGAGATTGATAAACGTAAAAGTGTATTATGACATAATAGTTTGAGTTTAGAGTTGGCTGATAGAAAATATCTTCAATTGTCCATATTCTCAAAACTCAATAATTCTGAGATAGTTTAGTCCGAGACTGAAACCGCAATTTTTATTACGATTGCATTTTACCGCTTAAACAATTGGATAATACTAAATCAGTTGCTTTTATAGGTGAATTCAGTTCATATAGTCGGGATATTTTACGTTTTATTCGCCATAAGTCAATACCAGTGCAGCAAAGAATATTGCTTATTACTTTTCGGATTTTACTCTGATAGTACGTATGTATTTATAATAAACTTCTTTAAAAGTTTTCAGCTAGTGGAGTTTACTTGTAAAACTCTCACTGAAATCAAAATCAGATTGAAATCATTTGTATTCAATTTGACTCGTTGTGAGAATATAAAAACTGATAATGACTCTGTACATCTTCACAAAGTTTAAATCGTGGGAAACGAGAAAAAAGCTCTCTTGAATCTCCAGCAAATTTTGAAAACACCATTTTATTCACATCACATCATTCCTCGAGTTAGTTTTTTTTCTGTATCGAGCTCTCTCGAAAAAAAAATCAAACTCATGTCAACATCAGCAGCAGCGTCCCTTCCTCCTGAAGGAGGATCCAGATCAAATCCCCACCATTACCCCACGTACATGACCCTCCACTCCTGGGAGACGCACTACTTCAACTACAATTTCTGGCAGAAATGGTTTCACGACAACTGGATTTACAGTGTCTACATGTCCATCGCGTACGTCATCATTATTTTCGGTTTGAAACTGTGGATGTCCAATCGTGAGCCTTACAAACTACGTAAACTTCTGATCATTTGGAATGTGGGTCTCGCAATCTTCTCAGCCGTGGGTGTATCGAGGACGTACCAAGAACTCCTCCACATCCTCTTCAGGGAGCCAAATGGTCTTCACGAGAGTGTCTGCAGTATTGATAAAATGCATATTGGAACAGTGTTTTGGTGTTTAATGATTAGTTTGTCGAAGGCTGACGATCATGACGCGGGTCATCGGTGGTTCCTCCCAATTAATTTTGGGATCCATGCGTGGATGTATGCGTACTACGCGGTGAGGGTAAGTGTAATTAAACTTTTTCATTAATTTTTTTCTGGACATGCGAATTCCTCATTAAAATGTAATTATTTTATGACAGGCGATGGGGATCAAAGTTCCTAAAAATCTGGCGATGCTCATCACATCTTCACAACTTCTCCAAATGTTTGTGGGCATTGGGGTGAATGGATACGCCTTCCACGCAAAACGTGAGAAAGAAACAAAACAAAAAAAAACTTTTTTTTATCAACTTTGAATACGTCAGATTTAGGTTTTTGCTCTGCATGTCATTCGTTTGTAAATTGTAATTACAAACATTCCTTCACTTTCTTTTTTCTTTCTTTCCAGGAATGGGATGGAAATGCCAAACGCCCTCGTTCAACGTTATGATAGGCCTTCTAATGTATTTGAGTTATGCTGTGTTGTTTGCAAACTTTTTCGTACAAACTTACTTCAAGAAGGGAAAGAAGAAGAAGGATGCTTAAGAAAAAGATGTAGAAATTCAAGTCTAATTTTAATATGTAATAAAAAGAAATAATGTTAAGAATTGTGACTTGTGAAATTGTTTATTGTTCTTTTCACACAAGAGAAAAGATATTTATTTATTCATCCTCCTACTCCTCCAGTTTCAAGTATTTTCTTTGTTAGAGTTTTACAGTTAAAAACATGATGTTATTTTCAGTTTATTTCATTTATCATCTCATCTCATCTCGTATTACTCCTTCTCTGGAACTGGAGTGGAATGAAAGTAGCATGGCATTGTTCGGTGCATATTAAATGAAGACATTTTCCTTCAAATATGAAACATCAAAAACATTTCCAGACGCTTAAGCCTATTCATAAAAGCTTTCGTTTTTGTTTTGTAAGCATTTATATTTGTAACTGTAACTCGTATCAGGTTGGAAGTAATTAAAGCATAAAATCTTGTCTCATGGAATGTCAAGTGCCAGTTAAAGGTATTTTCCAAAGGGAGCCATATATTTTCAATTCATTTTAGATGGAATTTTTTTTTGAGAAATCGATTTAATTGAATCAGAATTGGCAGTTGTAAACGTGAATTAAAGGTATCGAGCTGTCTAGGCGCCGGTTGGGTGGCAGTAACCAACCAGATACAAATTAGATGTTTACTGGTTTCGTTCCGGTTTCCTCAAAGTCAGCATGTTTTCTGTTAGATCTGTCAGCATCAGTTGAAATTCATAATGCAAGAAAACGCAACACCTCCAATTTGGAATTTCCAAGCTTGAGAGTAAATGTTTCGTTGCTGACGAAAGGTGTTTCTCGGGAACCTTATCGCAATCGCAATCAACATTCAAGTTTGTTCCATTTGGAAATGCATAATCATCATATTAAAGCGTGTTCACAGAATGAATTCACAATCACACGTGACAAATGGACACCTGTTCAGCAATGATTTCTCCAGAATTTATGTGAATTTTGTGTCGTTGTCGTTATTTCCCTCTTATTTAATCTGGTCACTCCAGGTAGCTCTCAAGGACATTATTTATTTTTAGGAATTGTGAAATCAATCAAATCTCATGGGGAGGTAGTAGTAGCAGATTTAAAACTTTTTATGATACTCACAACTCACGTTGCGTTTTATAACGGTTACCGTTTCCCACCCCACGTGACATATCCATTCCCTTCTTATGAAACGAAAGCTTTATGTTTTGTTTCGTTTCTAAGGAAGGCCCACTAAAATAAAAAAGGAAATTATTATTTCCTCTTTCAATTACAATCCCACGTTTTCACAAGAAGTGTTGTGAAAGGTCAAAGTCAAATCTCTGACATATCTCAAGTTCCCCATTAATTTGTATCGACTTTGTATAGATGTTTAAAACTACTTCCTTTAACATAATTCAATTT
>JAHZMX010001348.1:0-10130 GCA_027743895.1 Seira musarum | reverse complement strand
TTTATAAAGGATAAAATACATAATCAATAAGAAAATGCGACAGTACATTACCAAATGTAATTTTGGAGATATGAGTAAAGAGGAAAAATTGGAATTATAATAAACATACTTATCTGTACAATAGCGTAATATATTTCGTTTAATCGTAAAGCTTAACAAAAACAAGCAATTTACATCCTAGCCCATACCCCAAATTTAAACACTTTCAAAATTACAATTTACCAACGTCGCGACTTGCGACACAAATAAATATTCTTACAATGAGTGACAGATGACACGTGCCTGATAAGCTGAAGAGCAAACACTATTCGAACCATAGAGCAACAAAAGAAACTGTTTTTTTACATTATTTTCTTTTTCTCGCATTTGGATGTAACATTTTTTGCTAATGCACCACCAAATAGCATGATTGTATCGCGTAACAGATGTTTAGTACTGTCAAGATTATTGTGTCGTACAGAAAGGTTCAGTATCACTTTTAACATCTGTACGTGCTTCTTGTCAACTAATTCCTTTTCAGAATGTTGAATATTAACTTCAACTTCCTTTTCAGTTTTTGAGAGAACATGTAGCTAGTCGATTGGATATTGCTTGAGGTTTAAAACTCCAAACTGCTCCATTTCCAAGATTGTGAACAAGTAATTGCTTACTTAAGGTAAGCACTTGCTTTTTTAGCGTGCACCGTTTTTCTGCATTTATCTGATGAATATGGAAAGAAACGAAAGTCATGACAGTCCAAATGCATTAAAAGAGCATAACGACACACGTCAATATTGCTAGCTATATCTTCTGAACTGAATTCCCCCTTCTTTTAGAATCCAGGCAGCGATCAGCATACACTAAATATCGCAGCTGAAAAGTCAAAGTACAAGGTGAGTACAACCGTCCAATCCCAGTGCGACTTGTATAAAGCCATCAGCTGCGATACAATGACGTTTGCATTAGCTCTTTATATGATGCGTTGTCTATTTCATTATCCTCGTCATACGCAAAACGCGAAATGCGAATGTGTTTGGTTGAGATATCTGGTCTATATGTATGCTGATCGGTGGAGTCTAGGCATACAAATGTACTTACATAAATTTCTTAAATCTCGTAAAGCCCATCTTAAATTTTGTGAAGCATTTTTAACTCATGCTTTGTTCAATGAGTTTCGTCCTTCAGGATAGGCCTTCAAATTCAGTGCCATTTAATATCAGCTAAACCAAATAGATTTATGCTCTAAGAATTACAATATCAATATTATCAGGGCGCAGTGCAGAGTCAATTCGAATTGGCACTTGTCTTACTTTGTCCCCTGATTTTACTTCATACTTTGTCCCATAAGTAAGCAAGTATCCAAAGTTCTCCCCATTATTGATTCCCAGTAAGCTGTTTTTGCTTCCTTATCTAACTTCCTAAAGGGACCGAAATAATACCCGTATGGTCGCAAAGCATTGATTTCCAAACGAACCAGTTTAGACCTAAAACCGTGCTGTGTTGGATATAAACCTTTCCAGTTATGAAGCGTTCGAGCGGTTGAAGTGTAAAAATACGTCCCCATTGAAATGGCAATGGAAACGGTTGCAATGGAAAAAACCATTGCTAAAACGAAAAGGACATAGATTACAATCGGTAGTAGGTGGTACCCTCCCATGAATACAACAGACGTTGTAATCATAATTATGATGTACGCTCCGGACAATGCAATAAAGCAAAATTCGGCAATAGAATGTTGAGCAATAATCATCGTCATGGCCGCCGCTCTGTATGCTCTAATAGCTTTGAGAAGGCTTTGGGTTGACAATTTTTGAACACTTGATAAGATTTTTCTCGATAACGTTAGTATTGCAAGTGTAAGGACAGAAACTAAGCTGATAATTCTTGCTACTCCTTCGGTGTAGCTGCAGTACGCAAAAATTGTGTAGAAGAGCCAGTACGTTTTTGAATTCAAAATAGGTTCATACTTTCTTTCAGGGAACGCCAGATAAATGGGGTCAATGCGGAAGTGAGAATGAAAGTTGAGATACACAAGAGATAGGACTCCTCCTACAGGAGCAATTGCAGCAATAGTGACCAATGAACAAGCTAAAAGACCCATGGCACATTCATTGTTTCCTCGCACTTGCAGTAATATTCCTGAAAACAAACGGAATATTAGGTCAAAAAATTTCAAAAATTATTTTTTTTATTTTCTTATAACTTTACCAGAATAGGCAATGCTCAATGTCTTTCTACACCACATGCAAATAATATTAATCCGAAACTCGCAAATCTTTTTTTACTAGGAAATTTTTTATCACAAATTTAGATAGTTTTTTTATCAATATTGATTTAATTACCGTTTAAAACCGGATTCCTGTGCAGAGATTTCTCCCCCTCAGAAAGAGAAACACACATATCAATAATTTCATTGCAAAGATGTATAAGTTCTTCCCGATTTTGATATTGCCATAATGCAAGTAGACCAGTAAAAGTGAAAAACAGTAGTTCCGTTCCAACGAGTAATCGGTTAGTGATGGTATTTGTTTCCACCTTGGAAAGGCCGTGAGTGAGAAGATATGAAAGTATGGCGATTTTAAGTAAAATTAGAGTAAACTGATAAATCACTAAACGTTTTGTCTCTCTCTTTGAAGTATTTAGCGAAAAGGATTTTGTTTTTCTATTCCACTGAATAAAGTGCTTAGGGCAGAAGTTTATTGTCCACACGTTAGTATGTAAATCAAACGCATAATTTATTAATGAAACTGCCATTGTTTATTTTCAGCCTTCCAAACGCGTCAGTGTTGCACTAGAAGGATCATAAGTCGCAAATGGTGTCGGTGAAACGAAAGCTCAAAATGTTTTCCAAAAGTTAAAAATAATTGGATTATTTTGTAGATTGTAGTGCTTTGTTGAAATTGGTGGTTTAAAATACTTAAGGTTTAAATACTAACTGATTCAATGTTGTTGATCCTATATTAATAGTTCTATTTTTGCCGCAATGTGAACGATTCTCTATATTCGTGTCACTAAATGCACTTGTATTAGCTGTAACAGCTTGTCCAATTGCTTTTTATGTGTCGTAAAGTAAAAAAAAAACGAATAATTTGGTCAATCTAATACGCCTCCTGATTCGGCCTTAAGTATACTTGAAACAGTTTCGTGGGTATGAATTTCCCCTCTCGTTATAAATAATCGTAGAAAATTGTGCCGATGCGTGTTCAACTTTAATAAGCTTAATGATTAGATAAATGCGAACAATTTTGTGGTCGTTTTGTTCCAAAAAAATACACCGACGCACTAGTTTTCACAAAAAATTTTGTTTGGATGTTTGGCGTCCCCATTATTGCCCATATATTTATTCCCCTTTCACACAAAAAAAAACAAGTTTAATTTGAGTGTTGTGCTCTGATTTTTAGTGAGCGCCTAGGCACTTTAAAAAGTAAATTAAAAATATTATTTTAAGTCGTGAAATTGGTTAAGTTATAAAACAAATGATAGCACCACAAGCGCAAAATCTATCAATTCTGTAATACGATTTGTCATCAACCTATTGTAGAAAAAAACTGCGCCACTGCCACAAATCTGATCAACTAAATCGAAAGAAGCAGTACATTTTTTACTGAAGTTTATTCTAAATAGTTTCCTTCTTAGCAATAGATTTTGACAATTAGTTTTTGACAAAAGGGCAAATTTTAACACTTTATTTTTAGGACTGCTTAAATACCCCTCAAGCATGTAGTAACAGTTTCATGAAAGTATTTTGATGCCAGTCAGTTTACGATGAAATGGTTCCGACCTCTGGAAAATAAACTTATGATGAAATGTGTTTTATAAACAAAAAATGTGAGTGTTCTTTTTTGACAGAATGCCACGATTTACAAAACTTGTATAACCTTTGTATAACCTTGAGCAAATGCATTTAGTGCTTATCTATTTAAGGCACAAAAACAACTTTCGTCCTTAAAGTTCCTTAGCAGTCTGTAGAGCATTGGAAATATTAAAAATAAGTTTAAACTTAAATGTCATTGTCATACAAATTGATTACAACTAATACTTACTTCATGTTTCATCTTCAAATTCAATTATGTTTTGCATCGACGGCCTTTCACTCATACTACATTTAATTTTCTTTCTTTACATTTGAAAAATACGCAAGCAATAATACAATAAATGCTCAACAAACAATATTAGCAGATGCACAAGTAGTGACGTAAGTCATTTAAAAGCTAAAGGTAAAAAATCTTAACCATGATACAAAAATTTTACTTAAATCCATTTGCTAAAATAGTGCAAGGACTTTGTGGTTTGTTGTCCATGTTTCAGTTTTGGACATACACTTGTTTCAGGAAAACTATTATGACTCAATGCATCTTAAGAAGCGTACTTACGACAATTACAATAACCGTCTGATTCATTAGTGTTTTAGTACGCATTAAACATTATGACTGAATATATACCTACACGAACACTATTCCTTGTCTCCAACAAGTAAGCAAGTGTCCAGGGTCCTTTCCATAACTGATTCCCAGTAAACAGTTTTCGCTTCTTTATCCATCTTTCTGAAGGAACCAAAGTAAAGTCCATATGGTTGTAACGCCCTGATCTCCAAACGAATCAATTTTGCATTAAAGCCACGCTGTATCGGGTTCAGGCATCTCCAATCCTTCAGCATTCGCGCAGTTGAATCATAAAAATAAGTACCCATAGAAAGGCCGATTGCAATTGCGACAATAAATTAATACAGTAACAATAAGGACTATTAAAAAAATTGGTAGCGGTAACAGGTAAAAACCACCCATGAAAACTACTGAGGTTGTGCACACAATGATAATGTACGCTCCTGACAATGCAATCACGCAAAATACAGCAGTACAGTCTCGACCAATTGTCATTGACATGGCTGCAGCTTTGTAGAACCGAATAGCCTTTGGAAAGTTTTTATTGGACAATTTCCGAATTTCTGCTAAAATATTTCTCATACAGGTTAGGACAGCAAGAGATGTCACGCTAGCTAAACTGATAATTCTTGCTACTCCATCAGTGAAGCTGCAGTATGTTAAAATTGTGTTGAAGGCCCAGTAGCATTTCGAACTTAATAAATTCTCATATTTTCTTTCAGGAAAGACGAGATACATTGGATCAATGCGAAAGTTAGTAGCAAAATAAACGTACAGGAGTGATAGAACTGCCACCGCAGGAGCGATTGCAGTTATCAAGACCACTATACAAGCTAAGAGGCCGATGGTACATTCCTGCTTCCCACGTTGTTGCAGTAGAATTCCTGAAATCATGTCCAATGCATTTTTTAAATAAATACTCAGCATTTTGTAAATAACTTGATAAGGCAAATGACAAACTCAGTAAGCTATAGATACCGATTGATATCCACAAAAACTTAGTAACTTTAAAAACTTGTTTCATTACCGTTTATAAGCGGATGCTTGTGCAAGCGTTTATCTTTCTCTGAAAGACTTTTGCATATTCTGATAATTTCATTCAAAAGAAATACAAGTTCTTTACGCTTTTGGAATTGCCACTGTCCCAATAGAGCAGCAAAAGCAAAGAATAGAAGATATGTTATTGCAGCCAACCAGTTTTTGAATGTGTTGACTTCCACTTTCGAAAGGCCATGGGTGAGAAGGTATGTAAAGATGGCGATATTAAATGAAATTAAAATGATCTGATAAAACACTAAAAGTCTTGTTCGGTTTTTTGAGTTAATTAGAGACAACGAATAGGTTTTGCTGCTCCATTGAATAAAATGCTTAGGACAAAAGTTCCAATCCCAGATTTTTTGTTGTAATTCAAATGCAAAGCTTATCAATGAAACTGCCATTTTGAACTGATTTATTAGTTAAACCTAATGATACTTAAAACCTAAAAATGTTATAAATGTGCTTTGACTTTACATTAATAATAGTTCATAAGTTTTGTCGAGCTGATATGTTCTTATAGTAAAACCGTAAGCCACATATGTATTGAGATCACAAAGATGCAATAAACTGACTAAATGAATACACCAAAATATGATTTCACCGCACTAATTTTTCCTGTATCTATATTTTAGCAAGGGCGCAATAACCTTTCGTTAGTATTACTCAATTAAGGTTGTGAAGTTGCGCGTATGTTAATTAAAGTTTTCTTGCAAACATACAAATGCGTACCAGTTTGATACGTAAAGGAATACAACTTGTTTAGAAGTGATTTATTTGCATTCAACGTTTTGCTAATTTCTAACGGTTGCATTTTCAGGCACTAAAAATGATGGCTTGGGGGGGCTTCTGCCAATATTTTTGCCACTTAAATACAACTGACTTTTTAAAGCGAAATGCGCCAAGTTAGATTCAGACTAGTTCTTGACATTGCAATAATAAATCAGCAACGAAAACGGCGAAGGCTGCAAAAAGGCTTTCTAAACTTAAGTCGATTCTTATATTGAACATACTACCTTTTGGCATTTTAAAATAATTTGACAAGCATTTTTAATTTTTGAGTGAAGGCAAATAAAATTTGGTTCAATATAATCGAATTAATACTCATTTTAATCGAAGTAAAGTATTTTGGGGTTATCTAAAAGTCGTTTTTAATAATACAACTTGGCGCCGACTTCACTCTATATATTATGCTTACACAATTCGTAATTTAACATCTGCGGATATTTAAATGTCAAGTTAATGTAATTATACCAAAATCAAACTTTAAAATCTTTTCCTGTAGTTTCGGCGCTCTTCGCTCCATTTCAAGTCGTTTATCTGCTCAAACGAAACTTCAATACTTATTGCTTTTGATTTCATCAAATAATCAATTTTTTTTCATTTGACCCATTTTTTTCGATTCCTCCTATACACAAAGAAGCAGTTTTTTATCTAAAATTATATCTTACTTTAAACACTAAGGTCTAACACAGGTACAGACGACATTCTTCTTCACAAAAATATGGCTATTTACATGCATTTTTCCATTAGAAGTCATAAATGTCCATTCCAGACCCTGCCATCTTATTTCTGAGAAGATATACAGTCAGAAAGATGGATAAATTGTAATGCCTGATTAAACTTGAGTAGCAGATAATACATAAAAAATTTCTGAGCCCAAAGATCTGCTTGTAAGATTAAATCATGTTAAGTATTACGTAGCTGACGCCGTGGGCGGAGTATTAACTTCGTCTGGGTTGTCTGTGCACCTGTGCAGATGATAATCTTCAAAAGACGTCACCGATTCACCTCGGATTTAGAAGAAAGGTTCCTGGCGCAAGGAGAAGACACCCATTTCTTTTCAGAAAAACTTGGCCTAGAAATAGGCAGGGTCAGGAGAGAATTTTTTTCACATTACATATATAGCAATACAATGAGAATTTTGCCCAAATACAACAATTACGTGCATCAAGAATGACATAAGATGGAAACAAACACTTCTGAGGAAGATTTAGGTGTTTCCTAATTACGTTGGATTATGTCGGTTTACTGTACCAAGATTGGGATAGGTTCCGCTCTGGTTTCCAAACGACTCAATTTAGATCTGAATCCGTGTTATGCTAATTCAAGCCTATCCATAGAACGTTTGTGCGGTTGAATTAAAAAAGTAGGTTGCCGTAGATATGCAAATAGAACTTGTTACGATAGAAGAAACCATTGCCAAGAAGAAAACTAGATAGATTGCAAACAGAAGAAGGCAGTACCCTCCCACTATTACCACAGAAGTCTTTATGACAATAATGATTTATGCTCCGGACGATGAATGAATTCTTGCTACTCCATGGGAAAAACTGCGGTACACTAGGATCGTATTGAACACCCAGTATGTTTATGAGCCTAAAATACGTTCATACTTTCATTCTGGAAAGGCGAGGTATATGGGATCAACGTGAAAATTAGAGTAATAAAAATGAAAGAACTGCTCTCACAGAAGCAACGGCAGCAAAAATGACTCATGCGCATGCTAAAAGTCCCATTATGCATTTCTAGTTTCCATGTGGAGGTAGCCAAATGGCTTAAAAGAAAAAAAACTTACTTAGAAAATACCAATAGATTTTTATGGCATGAAAGATATTATTTTAAAGATAAATAGCCGGGTAAAAGGAGGTAACAACTCTCAATAATTTGGGGCATTCGGTTTTTTTTAGAGACGCCACGACATAAAACATGATTCAAGATAAAGATCTGCCATTTCCATTAATTTTGACTTTATTACATTCTGTAAGATCGATTTAATTTATTACCGGATCCCCGTGCAAATGCTGGTCTTTCTCAGCAAGGGAGTTGCGCATATCAATAATTTCATTGCAATGATATTTATATGAGTTCCTTCTGATTTTGATATTGCAATTGTGCAAGGAAAAGAACGGAAATTCCGTTCCGATAAGCACCCAGTTAGTCATCGTGTAAGGTTTCACTTTCGAAAGGCCGTGAGATAGAAGGTAAGGGAAGATGGAAATATTGCATGAAATTACTTTTAATTGATACATCACTGGAAGTTTTGTCTTCGTGTATAAACTATTGGAAAGCAATAAATTTGTTCTGGTGTCCCATTGGATGTAGTTCTTTGGGCAATAGTTTATATCGCATATTTTTGCTGCAAATCCAATGTATAGCTTAAGTAATAATAAAGCTACCATTGTTTATTTAATTCCTCCCAACATTATTGAGTAATTTTTAAAAAATGGAGCATTGCACTCAGATGATATCGACTAAATGAAGACTTAAACTCGGTACAAAATGTGTTTCAAGTGCGATCAGGGAATGATTGGATTATTTTTATAGTGTATAGATTTAATTATGGGCAAGCTACTGCAATGGTTAAAAAATTTGTAAGTATATAATTGCATGACAGATTGAATGTTGTTGATTCAATTCAAATATTTCTCCGTTTGCCGCATTGCGAACTATTCCCCTTTCCGTGTCACTAAATTTTCTTGTTCCAACTGTAATCACGTGCTCAATTACTTAATTTCATGTGATTTAAATGAATTTTGTTTTATCTACGAATTACTTTTTCATGTTGCGTTAAATGCATGCTTGCAATAGTTTTGTCGAAATAATGAGAGATACAGACGTGGACTACAATTGTTCAAACGATCTGATGTATATATAAAATTGAGTCCAATCGTAACAAGCATTAATGACTAAATAACTGCACAAATTTATGTATGTAGTCGCATTGTTCCAATAATAAATCACCAAATTGCACGAATTTTTCCTGAAACGTTTACCTCTTATTGTCAGCAAGAACCACAGTAAAAATTGTGAAGTGCTTTCATAAATTGTCTGGTTTAAAGTTGTTGAGTGGAATGTCTGTCGTGCTCATTTTCAAAGCCTCTCTTCAATTGTTTACCTTTTACAAACACAAAGAGTTTTTTAATCCGTGTTTCCAGGTCACTTGAAACGTTATTTATTTTTAAATTTTTTAATAGTTGGGTAGGGAAACCGGTTTAAACCGATGACATGAAATTATCATAAAAACAAAATTGTTCATTTAAGTAATACATTCGACTAAATCATCCTAAATTATTAACACTCGAGGGAGGAATCTCGCAATTAACTGCATGCACTATGGTCACAAACGGGAAAATGTCAGCTTTACTTCCGCTCGGGTATATTGTAGCAGTTTAATTATGATATTTATTCACAGCCTGTCAAAGGTATTAAATGGAAACTATATTGTTCATCATAACGTTACACTACTTGACACGGTCATTTTCCACTTACTAACCAAGTATGACGGATTTGGCGAACAAATACTTACCCGGAAATATTTCAATTAAGGCTTACATTTGCACCTTAGAGTCTCCATATTTAACAGAGAGTCACAAACTTTATATTGTTTCAAAAACCTTTTTTTTACAAAACAAAATTCATCGTGAACTCGGCAACAAAATTTTATTCCATTGCATGCCCCATAAGTAAACAAGTGTCAATGGTCCTCCCCATGATTGATTCCCAGTAAACAGTTTTTGCTTCCTTATCCATCTTTCTGAAAGGACCAAAGTGAAACCCATATGGTTGCAACGCTCTGATTTCCATTCGAATCAACCTAACTGTAACTCCACGCTGTTTTGGGATCATGTAATTCCAGCATTTCAGCATTTTTGCGGTGGAGTCATAGAAGTCACATGTATTCGAAATTCCAATCGCAACGGTTAAAGTAGCAAAAATCATTACAACAAGAAA
>JAHZMX010001347.1:0-15682 GCA_027743895.1 Seira musarum | reverse complement strand
CTATAATGCATTCAATTTCGTGATTTCCATACAATGTAACTGATCTCTATAAGTATTTTTGTGACTTCGTATTAGGCTTGGGCGGACGATGCGATGCCATGAAAATCGAGGGATTAGACTAGACCAAAAGGTGCATGAGTAATATGGAAACATTACAAAGTTTAGTTTTAGGATAACTCCTTCATACAAAAAAAACTGTGTCATGCAAATAAATGCAAGCAAATCAACTTTTAGAAATTATGACTTAAATACTTACTTGATTCGGTGTAAAAATCGGTCACATAAAAAAATCAAAAGTTCCCAAATGAGATAAGAGAGCGCACACGGTTGCTTCTATTGTCTTTATCAGAATCAAAAGCGGCATAAAACACTTTGCTTATGCTGGATAATGAAAAATGAAATACATAATAGAAAAGGGGAGCATAAAAATTGAGGAATATTTTTAGACCCCTTTGTGATCTAAGCCGCTCTGAATCATCTCTCTTTCTGTCCCTGCCTCTTTAAAGCCGATCGTCGATCAAAGCAATGAGTATGTGTCTACATCAATATCGCCTACGTAAAACATAATATTATTGCCACTAATTAGAAAACACGCACGCATTAAATGCACCAAACCAATCCCTTCAAAGAAGTTCATCTTTGTCGGAACATTTTCTTTTTAATAATGAAAGAAAATTATAGTGCAGCGATTACGTATTTAAATAAAAACATTATCCTTTGTTGAGTACAACACAACAACGTATCCCGAGAAATAACATCACCACAACAACAACAACAATAATAATGAAAATAGAGTTGTTGATGCTCGTGGGTACTTCAAGGAATTCAACATTTCATATGAATCGTGTGTGGCACGTCAACATCAACACAGGTAACGGCGATGAGACCTTTATATCAGAACATTGTAATCTTAAATTGGATTTGGATGGATTTACTTAAGGGAACAATGGAAGACTTATTCTTCCCTCATCCAAAAAATGAAGGAGTCTAAGGATTTAAGTATTAAAACATTTTCATTCATTTGCTGGAAATAGTAAGTAACAAGGTAGAAAAGAGATGATCGTATTTTTTTAAAAAATTTGTGCTTAGAGGCACACTTTTGAAACAGGAATTTAAACCAAAAATATTTTTGTGTTGTAGTTAGTTACCTCAAACAAGCATATTTAGAATATTTTTATGTGCGAAGAAACAAACTCCAACTTCTCAGGTTTCGGTGCCTAATTATCCGTAAAGCTGGAATGGCTGGGAAAAAATGTATTATAACATGTATATCCATAATCTATTGCAGGTTACATTTTAAATAAAAAAGCTCGTTAAATGATACGATAATATTATCTTGGGAAGCACCACACAGAGCGAGCAAGAGAGAGAGAAAGAGAAACCCTTTTTTTTCAAGAAGAACTCTGGACCCACGTCATATCTAAATGTGAGATCCATTCTAAGGCCCTCTGCTGCAGCTCATTTAAGTGATCTTGTATGGAAGGTCATTGTTCATTCACTCACCCTCTTGTCAGATTTGTCCGTATTTAAGAGTCAAGAAACCGTAGGAATTGAATAAAGTCGTTATTCCCGGAGATTCGATTAAAGGTTGCATTCATTTTCTTAAACATATCTGATTACGCATGAATAAATGCTTAATCTTGTGCTCGTTTTTTAAATTAAAAAAAGAAGTACATTTTCANCTGCAGCTCATTTAAGTGATCTTGTATGGAAGGTCATTGTTCATTCACTCACCCTCTTGTCAGATTTGTCCGTATTTAAGAGTCAAGAAACCGTAGGAATTGAATAAAGTCGTTATTCCCGGAGATTCGATTAAAGGTTGCATTCATTTTCTTAAACATATCTGATTACGCATGAATAAATGCTTAATCTTGTGCTCGTTTTTTAAATTAAAAAAAGAAGTACATTTTCACTGTATGGTTCAATGCGTTGAATATGGGACAAATATAAGTTATTGTATTTTTGAATGAAGGGAGCATTAAAAAAATATTCTGGATAATGATGCATGCATCCATTTCCCGGTTGATTAGGAGGATGCCCTCAAACCTGGTTAAATAATTAATCGTAAAAAACCTCCTGGCCAAATGTATCTATCCATGAATCCACCCTAATAAGTGCGCCAATGGAGTCTCTACGGGCGCACCCTTTGGCAAAGAAATTCCTCACTAAATCTTGAAACGAACGAAGAGAGAAACAAAAATCAGTATTGCATTCATTAGATTCGTTAACAAGAAAATAATTCAAACAAAAGAGATACTGTAGGTGAGGTGAGGCAACACCACCACCACCACCACCATATATATTTTTTTATCAGCATCATACATATTTTGGCTTTTGTTAAGTGACCATGTGTGGTAGAACTTCTTCTCGTTGTGGAGAATGTGGGTCGGAAAAATTCTTGTGCAAAGGAGAAAAAAAAACTACGCACTCACTCGGTCCATTCCTTTTTTAAAAAAGGAGCATGAGTGAACTTGATAATTTAGGAAACCACTGGAATGAAGACACAGCCCTCTTGACTCCACCTTATTGACTCAGGTTTTGGCTCCATGCGGCAATAATTTTGTACTTGAAAGTAAAATGCACTTGATTTTTTTAAGAAACTTGCTGTGAACCTGTTGTTGTCCATGCATTTTTACGTCGTCGTCATCGTCTTTTTCTTTTCCCCCTCTTCAATACAATGTATTTTACATGCATGCCACTTTTCAATGGAAATACTATGCAATTTCTTGCATCTCATTTTTTTTACAACTTTTCGTGTATAGTGAACTCCTTTAAATGTAATATGATAAAAAAAATAATGAAACACGAGGGAAAAAGTTGAGATCAAGTTCGAGTTCGAGCAAAGGAGTAAGGAAGCCACACGTTTAAATATGTGCTTGCAATACAATTACCCCGAAAATGGTCAGTCTAAAAAGAGTCTGAGCACGCACTGTTAGGGAATAAGATGAGCAGGTTCCCTTATAGGTATGCACAATATAATGTAGACATATTTCTTTTTATTCATATTCATGGATTTGTCCCTGTCTGCAGTGCAGTCAACATCATGATCATCATCGTCATCAATATTTACATTTTTATTGGTCTTGTTCCTGAATCCAGAATATTGTTTAAAATCTCAAAGTTCTCAACCTGAGCCCTCCTCACTCGTTTCAGTTGGAGGGAAAGAACACGCTTTCTATTTAATTTGGTATTTTGATAGTGGTGCCTCACTGATTCAAGGTTACAGGGAAAGAGAGAGACGATACGATATGAAACCAAACCACCACTACGACCGACCATACATACCTTGATCGTCGTGCTGATAAAGTCAGAGGAGAGGATGATATAAAAAACAAAAAAAAAGAGTTACTAAAAGCACTACGGTTTCTTTTCCTGTCTTTTCAGAATTCAACCTAATAAAGTTGACTACGATAATGATGACGAGAATAATGTTAGTTGATTCAAAGAAAACCATTTTGCATCATTTATCCCAGTCCTAACAAAACAACTAAGGTGTGCAATGTAATGAAATGCCCATACACATAAATATTGCCATGCCCCATTTGATTCCAATGATTCTTTTTGCCCCTCACATGCATGCAAACTATCTTTTTTTTTTGCCCGACTGTCCGTCCGTTCCTTTCCCTTGACACCAACGACAAAGGCAAAAAAACAAAATGTAATTCAATGCGTTCTTTCTTACGATTGACGATAGTATAAGTACGACTACATTAATGTGTCTACAGTTTAATGTATATTATAGCGACGACAGGTTTGAGATTATTATGCTTCCTTGAAAAACTCATTGTTTTTTTTCTTTGATGCTGCAGGCATTTCCGTCAAAAATTAGAATAACGTACCTGTGCGACTCACAGTTGTATTTGCGTACTTCTTCCGAATGACGAATACTACTATAAAGTAAAAGCATAGTGATTTTTCCAAGTGCCTGTTAACCCCACTTTTAAAAAAAAATACAGTTTAGCAAGTTACACAAGTAAGCCAAGCCAAGCCAAGCCAGGAAAACATGTGAGCGACTAGATCAAAATCAAAATTGTGCATAAAATAATATTTTCTGCTTTGAGACACTTATTGTACTAAACTATAACTAACCTTTGCTTCGTCGTAATAAATGTTTTGCTTGTCAATAATACCAGTTACTTTAAGATAAGCTTGATTGTTTGCTGGGTAAGCAGTACTAGATGATTTCGTCTCGTGATAGCAGAGAATGAAGCTCTAGTGTTACATTTACTTATTTGTGCATTATTGTTGTCTTTTTTCAAGACAATTATTTGTTCTATGGCATGGTATTCACTTGACTTGTCCTATGATGATATGATGGAATTAATGATGGAATTAAATAAAGTACTTATAAAAATGTCGAACGAACGAGCAACCGGAGTTTTTTTTCATGGGAATATGAAAACCTAGATCCACAAAGGATTGAAATGCTTCCCTGCTTGCTAACTATTAGTGGTTGATTTCAGGTCAGACTGAGAGAGAGAGAGAAAAAAGTGCATGCACATGAACGGTACATAAGCCATGAACTAACTTTTAAACAGCCTTTGAATACAATAATATTCTACAATTTACAATTCTGTTGGTTGGTAGTAGTGCTCACTTCTCTTGACGTTTTTTTATATATTTTTTCTAAATTGAAATGAACGAAGAACGTGGAATGTTCATAAAAGGAGAGTGCCGAGAGTTCAGTTCAGCTCAACTTAACTCGCTTTGAGTCATCTTCTTCTTCATTTCATGTGCATGCATAACTGCAGGTTCATCCAAGTCTTTTGTTTCTTTTTTTTTCTCCTCAACATTATTAATAATTCAAACCAGAATTCCATTTTCATTAAACACTGACATTTCATGTAGAAAACAAGCAGAGGCAGAACCAAAGCCAACCAACACATTTATTTTCCTTTATTTCAAACTGTGTGGGGATGGGAGCTTCAAAAATATGCAATGAAATGAAGACATTTTTTTCTTCCTAATTACTTTTATGACATTTTGCATTTACAAATATAACTCCGACAAGAAAGACAAGCAAGGTGTTTGTCTTGTATCATTTTATGTTTTGAGATACACGATACTTACACAAAAAGCTCTCTGCTTCTTTTCTTCTTCTTCTTGGTCTTCTTCACCTGTGTGATGTATCTTAATTAGTTAATTTGCTTGATTGACTTAAATTGTTCATGTAGACTGCTACTGAACTCATGTCTGCCTTCTGTTCTAGCCTTGAACTTATGTTGGTCTTCTTCACCTGTTATGAGGCATTTTGCACAAATAAAAAGTCTCCCATAGTCCCCTAGAACAATACAAACGAAATGAACAAAGACTATCTGATAGTGACCGGGAGTCTACAATAAACGGTTTAAGTTCAATTCGCGGTGGTGGTGGTGAGAGAGACAGGATATATGTATATTTCGTATGGGAATGAGGAGACAAGAGAGCTCGAAGGGGTAGCTGTAGCTGTAGCTGTGGCAAGAAATCAGCAAACGCAATAATAACGAAACGAAAACAGTTTACGTAGATGTGTTGTTGTAGATGATCTATTATTATTATTACTATGACTTCTCTTATTACAATGCAACTTCTTGTAAGTAAAGTGGTAAAATCGTTTTTTTCTCTACTTCTTCTCCTCCTCTTTTTATTTAATTCAAGGCATTCAACAAAAATGCTACATTTTCTCACAAAATAGGATAATAAAAAGCATTGCTATTGCCATGCTACATATATCTCTTCGCTTTTTTTTCTTCAGCGTTGTTCCTCCACAGCAAACTGGTTGACAGTCAAAGCCATTATTTTTTATATTTTTAAACAGACGCTTTTTTTGCTCGTCGTAAATACGTAAGCTCAAATCCAAGTAAGTTATCCAAAGAGCCACAGGACAATATAATGCAGTTTTTTCTCACAAGTAGATCATGTGTCCTCCCTGCTTGACTCTGTTTACTTTGGATTTGAATAATGCAAAAATCGAGGGAACCAAAGGAATTTAATTACAAAAAAAAGTCAGGCTAAAATAAGGTAAAGAAATTATGAGACTTTTTATATATTATACTCATCATCATCATCATCAAAATCACCAACAACCAACCAACCACACTGTCTCATCTACAAATAATGTACTTTACTTTTAAATGGGGGAAAACAATCTATTTTTACTGAACAGTACATATCATCATGACTTTAAAGAGTGATAAGAATGGCTAACGATAATATTCCGATGTTGCATCCTCTCTCTATCCTTTTTTTCCTCTTCTCATCATACTTCTTTTAGATATTATGATTGTGTCATTAGATATCAGAATTTTTTTTTGTACACACAACAAATTATGTTGTGGTGCAGTATGGAAGACGAAATAATGCTGATAAAATATTTTTAAAAAAAATAACGTTAAATAAGTATATAAGCGAACGCAATAAACATTGTTTTTTTCTTTAGTTAAACCTTGGGGAAATATTTTGGAGCAACATTTTATTTGCTCATAGTCAGCTCGGGTTGTGTTTTGTGTGTGCCTTACACTTTACTTACTTTACTTAGGTACATACATTTTTGACGTTATTTTGATGACAAGAAATCATAAGAACGGTTGTGTATAAAAAATATTATGCTTTAAAGACGTAAATTTTTAGTGAAGTGCATTAGGTTATCTCCTATAATATATTTTTTATGTCTCACTCGCATTTTATATTTTTCTTTAGGAAAAACATTCCGTCAAAAGGTGCAACGCACACAAAGGGAGTATGAAATGGGAGGCCACGCTGCTATAAGTATTCTATACGCTCATAAAGAAGGCTTAAGTCAATATTCATCATCCTGTCCATAATTTCTCTTGATTTAAAGTTCACTTTATCTCTCTCTCTCTCTCCCTCGTTGGTTTTGACTAACCAGAGACAATAAAAAAAAGTACAAGGTATTGTTTTCGCTTACCACATACTTATGTTTTCGACTGATGACGATGATGGTGAGTGAGTGAGATGTACACCATTCCTCAATACCTCATATGACAATCACTTCTTCATGTGAATAATAAATATTCTATGAAATGTAGAGCAAGTCTGAAACATTCTCTTTGACTTAAATAGATTGCACACATTGCATTACATTGAACAGCAGCAGCAGCAACAGCGCACCGCTCATATTTGGAGTGGAAACATTAGATTTGACTTTAAGCTACAAATTAAATTAGATAAGCAGACTTATGATTAATCTCTTGTTGGTTCATTGTTTCCAAAAAACATCGCATCGACCATCAACAATGCCCAAATACTTTACTCCTTTTTTGAACAAGTATGCACTATGGTAAGAGGGATTCAAATTAAATTAGATAAGCAGACTTATGATTAATCTCTTGTTGGTTCATTGTTTCCAAAAAACATCGCATCGACCATCAACAATGCCCAAATACTTTACTCCTTTTTTGAACAAGTATGTTCTACGGTAAGAGGGATGAACAAAAAAATATAATAAGGTAAGATGATCGGCAAACGAGGAGAATGAGTTTTATAAAGAACGTCACAAATATTGAAGGAGGAAAAAAAACCAGCGCCTCCCTAATCAAAAGAAAGCAGGAGTGCAGTAGTAGTTGGTTTATAGTTAATCATTACTTTTTAACCTGATAGATTATATGAATTCGTTTCGAGCGTTTTTCCTTTTTAAAAAGAAGGAAAACGATCTCAGGGTTTCATGCTGTTGGTGTGGTGTGGTATCGTATGGCAACACACCGCACAAGAAAACAATACAAAACACAATGCACTTTAATATTTCTAGGTTAATGGTGGGTTCTTTGACGCTACACAGTAATTGGTCGGAAAATTATATGGATGAAACAGAACACCCTTTCGCTATTACGTAGAATTTGTGAGAGTCAAACGGATCGAGTCGATGACACCATGATTCCATGATGTCTGGCACATTCAGGTGCACACTCCTGCACATTGTTATTCATTTCATCACTACTGTATTGACATTCCATACTTCATACTTTGATTTGATCATGTCTTTCACGTAAGCACCACCTCTTAAATACATATATGCTTTATGAAGTATGAAAATAGAACAAAAATGCGTCATCTCAGCAAAATAAAATTTTAATATTTAAAAATCAAATCATTTATGATTCATTAAGTGCAAACTATGAAGTTATTCCATTTACAAAAATATAGTTAGGGTAATTTGACATCCAAATATTTATTGCCATTACATCGCATTTTTTCATGTTCGTTTTCGATTCGAGTGCTCAATTTCAGATAGCAAAAAAAAGTAAAGCCTGTCTTAACCTTATCATCACTGTACAGTTCTACTACACTCCCCAAACGTTATTTCCTTGTTACAGTACCGGTTACCGTTTAGCGATGGGTCAGAGGTTACAATAATTTTCTTTTCAATTACATTGCGTAGGAAACAGGAATGTGTTTTGTAAACTAGAAGGAAATCAGGACGGATATTTTATGAAATTCAGCGTCGTTCAGTCGAATTATGCACCCACCCAAATGGAGGTAAAATTCTCATGTTGTACCTGCATCTAACCTGTGTCCCTGCAAAACTAGGGAAACTCACGTATCGTTTCAATGAATGATTTTAGTAGGATGTATAAACAATTCAATATTTTACGTGAATCAATTTAAAAAATTCGATAAAAATCGAATTGTGCATTTTTCAAGCATGCCACTGAATGAATATATAACGAATAAATCAAATTTTAACAAAAATAGTTTTGGAATTCGAAATGGAAGTTTAGATAGCTTGAATTACAAAAACGCGCCCTTCTTTATTTTGGGGTCTTTCTAAACTTATGCTACTTTCATTGAAAATTGTAAGATCACCTGCAGGAAGAAAAAAAATCTCTGATCACCGGTTTAAACAGGCCAAGTGAGTACTCAAGTATTCATATTTATTATGGGAGCACGTAATATTATCATCTTGCCATCTGAGGAGAGATCAAAAGTGATTTAAGTCTTTCAAATTAAGTGAGTCAATTTAGTATTTCAACATATCCATGAAAGCGAACCTTGTTACTATAGTAGTACAAGTGCTCCTTTTTTTTCAACAATTTTTCATCTTGATAATGAGCGACCCTTAATACATAATAATATTGAAATTTTACTTTTATTTATGAGTTTTTTTGCAGAGGATACATCACAAAAAAAAAGAAAACAGAAACAGACATGATACGTGTTCTCAAGTCCATCTAACCAGCCAAAAGAATCATAAAGTTTATTACAATTTTTCTGTCCTGTTTTTTATTGTTCTCTCTGGTTGAGAAATGAATTACAATGCAGTTTACACTATTATTTGTAATACTAATGTTTACTTTGTTGCCCCAGCCTTATGATTATGATGATGCTCACGCACCACCAACCAACACACATACCTCTGGTTGGTTCGTTGTTTCTTGGTGATGATGATAAGCCACACGAAAAGATGTTATTCAGCCCATTTTGTATATTATATTTCTCTGAACATGCAATCACGCATGTTTAGCTCTAACTATATAGGAATGCTAACTCCAATGCAATGCAATTTCAACTCTTTTGTCAAATATTAGCTCTACTTTTTCTTTTAAAAATCCTTAAAAAATTTCTTGCATTCATTTGAACAAAAATTAGGTTGGAATTGTTTATCAGGCAAGATCTTTTGCACATGAGAACATAACTATTTCCTTTCCGTGAAGTTCGGTCTTACTAAACTTATATGAGAGTATAGATACATGAATGCATGCAACTTACTTCACTACTCACATTCTAAATTTTTTTGCAACTTGCAATTCAACTAACATACATCCTCATTGACTTACTTTTTGTCCAAATTAAGTCCTCAAGTTATGTAATTCAATACATCATTTTCTTACGAGTACACCTGATACTTATGATACTGCTCTGTCTTTTTTGGAAGAGATATCCATCTGAATTTTTATTATCATGCGATTTCTTGCATTACTTATTTTTAAAAAAAAATAGCAATCTTTACGGCTTACCCATTCTTTCTTTCTTCATCAGTTCCTTTTTGGAGTGTGAAGACGACAATAACAACGATTGTAAGTTTTCAAACATGACATAATGGGTAGAGCAGGTAATTAATTTTCATGAATGAACATGAGCGTTGAACTTTATTTAATATACATCATTTTCTTACGAGTACACCTGATACTTATGATACTTACTGCTCTGTCTTTTTTGGAAGAGATATCCATCTGAATTTTTATTATCATGCGATTTCTTGCATTACTTATTTTTAAAAAAATAACAATCTTCACGGCTTACCCATTCTTTCTTTCTTCATCAGTTCCTTTTTGGAGTGTGAAGACGACAATAACAACAACTGTAAGTTTTCAAACATGACATAATGGGTAGAGCAGGTAATTAATTTTCATGAATGAACATGAGCGTTGAACTTTATTTAATAAGCTGCCCCTTTGTTTCTCAATGAAGAGTAAAAAAAAGTCACGTAAAAAAATACTGCACTTCAAAGGGAAAAGGGCAGGGCAAACAAGGACAAAAAATATATATATTTATTATTATTGTGAGATAATATTTCTATTCTCTCTCAAAATTGTAATAATAATAATAAATAAGTAATAGAGTCGATGTCGATGCAATTGAAATGAATGCGCGAGGGAAAAATAATAATAATACATGTGTTAATGTTAATTAGGAAGGACAAAAATGACGCTCGCTTCTTATGTTGTACATACATCATCACCACCAACACCGGTGCTCACTCTTGTCCTGATATAATAATAATGTAATTCTAGTTGTCGTTTCGTTGACATACACAATCATCATCATCTCTTCATCTTCATTAATATGCCTTGTTTAGATGTTTCTTGAATGTACCAATCCAAATCTCGTTGCTCATCATCCTCTAGAAAAACTCGATTGGTCTGTTCATTTTTTTTTATTTCTATTTAAATAATCTAATCATTTGTATTTTTATGGTTTTGGAGCAAGTCGTTTGTTGTCGTCATTATGGGATCACCATAATCATCATCATCGCATCGCATCGCGCATGCGAGTGCGTATACACTTTTTTCAAGATGTACACACACACGACACGCATGCATAAATTTAACGCAATAATACATTTTTATCTCGGCGACTTATTATCGCATTCGCACGTCAAAATTCAATTCATGTAATTTCTTTTTTCATATTCCAGTGATAAATAGTGTCTTTTTTACCATTTGCTCGGTGAAACTAGATAAGAATTTACATAAAAGGATGCGCGCTCCACAGATATATGAAATGAATGATGTAATGCATATTAATATGATTGCATTGCATTGCAAGTGAATATCTTGATATAGTATCTTTTCAAGTTCTTTCATTTTCATAAATGCTACTATTTCATAAATTCGGTGCTGAGGACATCTTTACTTTTTTTCTTGTAAAAAAAGATGTCAAGCATTAAAATGATGCTTTACTCAATTTAACTGGAAAGAAAATGTTTTCCGAGTCCCATTTTGTATTTGACTTGAACAATTACTCCAAATAAAAAAGGAAAAAGTGATTACCATATTGTCACAAGACAAGAAGAAAATGACACTTGTAGGAATGGAGTAGGAAGATGATGTGATGGCACATTCACTCCTATTACTATTACGGTAAAAATGAACAAGCCAAAAATGTATAATGCCCAATTACAGCATTAGCATATTTAACAATAATGGTCACCTCATCTTAGCACTTTAGCAAGTTCTCTTTTTCGTTTTTGATGTATTGGTGTAATGTCTAAACATTGCATCTCAGGAGGACTTTTCTACTGCCGTCCGTCCATGCATGTTCCGTACGAAATCTTTCTTGCACAAAAAAAAGTCTTAAAAGGTTTTTTTTTCTGCTAAACTTCTTTTTCATGCCTGCCTTCTCTAAGGTGTACTTGTAAGTAAGATGATGTTTTTTTTTGTGCCTCTGTTGTTGAAGTGTTGTTGCACTCTCACGTAACACTTTATATGCTTGCGTATCACATTACAGCTCTATAGCGAAGTTAAAAAAATTTCTAATATCCGGCTTACGCTTTATTTTTCTGTTCCCTCCAACAAGAAGAATCTTACTTTTTCATGCACATATCATCAAATCAACTCTTCATCTACTACTAATCAGCATCAATTTCATCATCATCAATAATCATGTAGCAAGCTTCGTTGCACTTCTTAAAAAAACTTCCATGGATAAAATAGTAAACACTGAAATGTTCTTTTATCTATTCGAGTAAAATGAAAAATTTTTTAGAGAAAAAATTGTAAATAACAAATAAAGTGAAAATAATCCTTAAAGGATTTTGTTCCTTCCATGTTTTAATCGTAAGTATAAAAAAAGTGGTAGTGTAGTAGTAATAGAAGTCAGAAACAAGTTGAATGTGGCTTCGCTTCGCTTGTCTAGGTAAAGCACGTAGTGCAGTAAATCAAACCTCAAAAAATGATTTCTGGTTAATAGGAAAAGTATACTTGAGGAGCTTTACAAACACTGTTGCAGAACAAAAAAGAAATTGTCTGGATTTTTGTACCTGTTTCCACCACCAGCATTCAGTTGAAATTCCAGAAGAAGAAAATCATGATCAAACAAAACGTTGCGTTCCGTTGTCAGAGAACTTTTTTTTTCACTCCGCTCACTTTTGTATTGTATGCATACTTACTTGATCTAATCACGACTATGATTATTCCAAAGAACAAAATCACTCTACAACTCTATTCCTTCAGTCACATCACAAGTCGACACTGTTTTAGGAAGTTTTTTTTAGAAGGAAATTGAACACGTACATGATATATAGGAAAACGGAACAAAATGTTTTCTACTTTTCGCAAAAAGGCACATAAGAGTTTGATTGACTTCTTGTTGTTGTGTTGTATGTCGTTCGTGCACAAAATCTAAACTAATTTTTTTCCCGATGACTGACTAATCAAATTATAAATAATAGCGTATGATATGGCATATACACCATGAAGTCAGAATGAAGTAGGAAAGAACACTACTAGTGTCTCCTAATCTACACTCAAAAAGTATAAGTTCTGAAAACGGAACAAAATGTTTTCTACTTTTCGCAAAAAGGCACATAAAAGTTTGATTGATTTCTTGCTGTTGTGTTGTACGTCGTTCGTGCACAAAATCTAAACTAATTTTTTTCCCGATGACTGACTAATCAAATTATAAATCAGCTACGTAATAATAGCGTATGATATGGCATATACACCATGAAGTCAGAATGAAGTAGGAAAGAACACTACTAGTGTCTCCTAATCTACACTCAAAAAAGTATAAGTTCCATGCGCACACAAAAGAAGCGAGCAGGAGCACCACTACATCTAAATGGCCTTCGGAATGGATTGGACGCACAAAAGAAAAAAAAATGTTTTATGACTCTCAGTCTGATTTAGTCATTGTTGGAAAAGTCCCTGTCGTCGTTGTCGTCCTTCCTTTCTTCTTTCACTCACTGACAGGNGATATGGCATATACACCATGAAGTCAGAATGAAGTAGGAAAGAACACTACTAGTGTCTCCTAATCTACACTCAAAAAAGTATAAGTTCCATGCGCACACAAAAGAAGCGAGCAGGAGCACCACTACATCTAAATGGCCTTCGGAATGGATTGGACGCACAAAAGAAAAAAAAATGTTTTATGACTCTCAGTCTGATTTAGTCATTGTTGGAAAAGTCCCTGTCGTCGTTGTCGTCCTTCCTTTCTTCTTTCACTCACTGACAGGCAGAAGGAGACCTTAAAAGTGCAAGACCTCCTTTACGCTTTAATAAGCATGAAGGATTAAGCATTTTTTCGGATGTTATTATGACACAACAAATTGTTAGCAGGGCTGATTCATTTTCATTGTCCTTTATTTTTCGGATGGTTAATGCCAGGTGTGAAATGTTGTTGATAACCCTACAAAACGAGAGGGTTGAAAGTTCCACATAAGAATATCTTTTTTCTTGAAGCGGTTTGACTTCACAACACTTCAAACAAAAAAACTATTTATCCCACACACATCCACGTCCACAGGAAAGATGTTTTTTAAAACAATTTAAAAAAAATCATAATACGATTTTGACATTTTTTTTGTTCAAAACTCACTTGAAGTTAATGTCGTAAAATCGCGTGTATTGAACTCGAAAACATTTGATGTGTAACTCTATTTATGTCAAAGTATGCCCCATCTTCACCCTCGTTTCTTTCCAGAATGGCAAAATTCTATTGGGTCCTCGATAATGAAATTGATTTCAGGTGGGAGCGTACATTTGGAAGATGAACAAAAGTCGATAAAAAAGTGACTTTTGATGATCAAATGCTTTTTTTTCTGTGGTAATGAGATGCAATAACGAGAAGAAGAAGCGAAACGCAAACGTCATGTGCATTTCGCGCACCTACTCTTCACTTACTTGCTGATCTCCTCTTCTTCTTTTTCTGTCTGCGAGCCTAATATTTTTATGTCACCTTACTTACTTACAACGCGAATCACCACCAAACATCACCGCACCGCATAACACAAGAATAAGAAAAAAAAGAAGAAAAAAAAACTCGTGCAAAAAGCAGTTCTCTTCTGCTGAACGCTGCAGCAATGATGATGATGCGTAATGAGAAATAGAAGAAAAGCTTTTCCTATCGTAATCGTGTGGTTGGTGGTGTGTGCTAGGATCCCTAGCAGCGCAACAGCGCTAACAATAACAAAATAGGTAGATGAAATGGCATAAAAACCTTGCCTCTTGAATGTAAGTAAATGACTGAAGTTGAATGTATGGAAGAGCGAAGATGTTGTTAGTAAGAAACCTTTTTTGTCTTTTTTTTTCAACATACCTCCTCTTTCATATTCATATTGTAGTAATAGTATCATCGCTTATGACTTGAGTCGTTTGTTCGTTCGCTTCTCCTCTGATTGTGGGAAATAAAGGGATAAAACACTGCTCATATGCTCATTTTGCAGTCCAAGTCCAACTTCGTGATTCATTTGCTTCGCCTCTATCAACAACAGAGGAGCAAGCAAGAGAAAGAAACAACAACGACTTCGTGGACGAAGACGACGACGACATCAACTCAACTTGCTCATTTCTTATTATGCGATGCCGTTCATTGTTGTGAATGCATTACATGTTAAATATTTCGTTATTAAACTGAGCATACGTAATATCATCAAAGCGGATGGATTGTTGGATTCATTCTTCGTTGTTCTTGGATTTGGATGCATGTTGGAGAGCAACCTGTTGCTTGCTCATAGATAGAATCGCAGAGTTTGCTTTGCTTTTTACACCACCACCAACATCAAACCACTGCGCCGATACCGTCTGTCTAGATTTACGCTAGAAAAGAACAATGTTAAGAACTCACTCACTCAATGCATCAGTCTATATAATGCAATGATCATGTTACATTTTATAATTTTCAGCCCCTTCGCTTCTTTCTCATAAAAAAAGGAAGAATCAGTCCGTCGTTTCATCCATCCATCCATGTTTCTTTCTTATCCCACCGAAAATCATGCTCCTCGTCCTCACGACGCAAAGACGATGCAAGTCAAGTTAAGTCCTCCTTAGCTTAATTTTTTCTTCACCTGAGGAATTGAAATTGAACGGAACGCACTCACTCACTCACTCGCAACACAACGCAACATCGACAGAGATTTGTTTTTTAATAGTAAATATGCAGTGGTGGTGGTGGTGATGCCTGTTTTTTTCTTCAGTCCTTTGTTGTTTCCTATGTACTTGTTACATGTTTTGTTATGTATGAA
>JAHZMX010001346.1:0-11966 GCA_027743895.1 Seira musarum | reverse complement strand
ATGTGTGTTCTTCTGCAGTCGTTGTAGTAGTAGTTGTGTGGTCATCAGCAGCGGCACAAGAAACAAGAGCAGAAATCTTTGTCTCACCTGGTCTCATTCTTTTTACAAAAAAACTTTGTTCCGTGAAAACTTCATTCATGTAATCAATCTTCAACTTGTCAACTTCATTTCCTTCCGGTACAATCTTACATTTTCTCCATCAACCAAAAACTATTTGCCCCAGCACTACTTCCAACAAAAAAAAAGTTCTTTCTTTCTTGACAGTTGACAATTCCATTCGACACTAACTACTGTTAAAATCGTGTGAGACGTTTGATCGAGTCTACCTATAAAAAATAAAGAAACTCTTAAAATATTGCCCAACATTATTTTTGTACAAACCACATAACATAATTATTTCATTTAAGTTTGAAAAAAAAAAAATATCGTTTCGTGTGAATTCTCGATTGTGCCAAAAAATATGATCAGTGTTTTTCATGTGTAAATAAAACAATGAGTTGAAATACGATCATCATCACACACGGATTGTTTATTTATTTGAGCTGAACGACGACGCAGTTTTGTAGTTGGTTGTACTTAAAAACTTTGTTACAAAACAGTGAACTTTATTTAAAAAATATAAAACATTTTTTTTTGTGTGTGTACTCAAGAGCTTTGAAGCAGATCTAAAACCGCACCTGCTAAAGGTAAGTTTTTTTTTTGAAAAATAATAATTAACCGTGTACAGTTACATTCCTTCCTTTTTTCAACAAACACTCACACGTGCAAGGGTTAATGTTTTTTCATTCAGAAATACCCGATCCGGTTTTTTTGTTCTTCTCTTTTTTTGAAGTATTTCCCCTTAAAAAAAACAGATGAACACGAATAGTTTGAAAAAAAATTAGCATGTAATGTTTTATTAATCAGTGGTGGTTACTACTACTTAATCACATATGCGCATGATTAAATGTAATATATTGTGATGTGCAAAGAGTTATCTTGTTTAGGCCAAGGGAAGTCAGGCTGCTGCTGTAAGGACACACAATACAAACTTCAACTTTTAATATGCAAGCATCAGTCGCAAATTAACATGATCAATCACATCTAAATTCCAAGTTCTTTTTATTATAAAGCAATCGTAACAAAAATTTTTTCTCCTCAATTCACTTCAGCAATAAAAGTGCACAGCATTACGTGTACAGCATTAAAATACGAATTCATTCAAGAAAAAACATTTTTTTAAAAGGAATTATAAACAACTACAGATTTTGTTTAGTAAACAGATTTAAAACTGTTATGCAATAGTTTAATCTCTTAGAAAAAAAATAGACTCAAGATGCACGAGTGAATCTTTGCACAAACACATCAGCAGCAAAACACGTTGATGCATGCATTGTTTTTTTAAAGCTCATTTAGTCTTGTCCAACGCTGTTTTTTTTTTGTCCTTCACACTTTTTCTTGAAAAAAGATTAAATTGAAACGCTTTCAATGATGTATGCACTATCGTACATATGTATTCGAAATACACACGACACTTTTTCACTGTGTGGCACTATTTAAAGTTGTGGTGGTAGTAGTAAAGTTGGTCAAGCTCGATTATCGTAGAGTATGTGCGTACAAAACCTTTTTTGTATTTTGCAAATTTGGATAGTAATTCATTTTTTAAACATACTAAATAGGAAGGATATTATGTAGAAAATGATACTCGTTACTCATTCCAATGATGAACAGGTTAATCATTATTATTTTTTAGCTAGTCAAGTCCACTTGCAATTTCTAAACTTTAAAATATTATGCACTGTGGTACGGTTCTTCATGATCGTTCTATGAAAGTGATTTTTTTGCACAACTACCACTAAGAGTACAGTGAGTCTAACTCCCAATATCCAATGTAATTCGGATGCTGATAATAATTTGTGAATAACATGACAATGTGTAAAAAAAGCACTAAAGATAATATTTGTCAACGTATGGGGCGAATTGTATAAAAGTTTGCACAAGGGATTTATGTTTTCACAGGTCTCCAGTCCCCACAAACTTTTGTTCTACGTTTGAAAATAAAAGTAATTGAATTGATCGAGTACCCTTCACAATTTGTATTTTTTAAACAAAATCATAACACCGCGTTGAAAAAGCCATCACTTTTAATTCTCCCCCCTCACTATATACCCAGAAAAAAATACTCAAACTCATTCGTTAGCTAATTAGGGCTTTTAAAAAAATATACATTTTCCACCAGTCAACGCACCACTTCCACTTTGACAATCCCGTTCCGGTATAAATATTAAAGCCTGTGTCTCTCAAACCACCACCAAAGATTTTTCTTTTAAACAGCAACCTATCCACGAGATTCTCGCTTCAAATTGATGAATTGGAAAATTTGGACACAACAGTATTTAGTTTATAGTGGTGTTATTACTTATATTATTTTTTTGTGAGATGATGGATTATTACACAACAACGTGCTAACTTTGATACGGAGATCTTAATGGTGATGATAAAATTAGTTTTCGTGTGTGAATACATATTTTTTTTATCATCGTAGTAGCTGTACTGATCAGATCTCTCATGAGTAAAATGAGTGTAGGAAAAAAAATCCTCATTTCAAAAAAAAGAAACCACCAACACCGGAAATATTAAATGAAGATAAACGAGATATATCGTATATATCATCTTCACCATCATCGTGTGTTTTTCATATTTTGAGATTACTTATACAAACGTGTGTGTTTTTTGTGTTGCGAGCATGAGTTTTAAAATCTTTCAGGGAAATAAAGTTATGATGAAATAAATTAAGTAACAATCTAAATATATCTGTTGTAAATTGGTGTAGGGTTATGGGTGATGATGGACTACCGGGCTGGTAATGGAAATGAAGACATGAAGTACTTGATGCAACCTCACCACCACATCCCCTGGGAATCCAACCCATGGGGACAGGTAAGAATAAGAATCTCCTCTCTATTCCATATTCTCTGCCAACGATGATCATGGTGGCTCAAAAAAAATGGAAGTATTATATTAAAATTTTTAATATGATCCTGTCAAAAAAAAGGTAACCTCACCACCCCTCCCACACCACCACCACGCACATGCGCATAGCATACCGACGTCATCGAACAATTCGAGCGGAGGTGGGGGCGGGGGAGGTAGTCATCACCATGCCGTGGCAGCAGCAGCAGCCGCAGCGGCTAACCAACAAAACTCGAGTCAACACCACCACCCTTGGTCGTCCAGTACTTACCTCAACGGAGGGAGTCCCCTGCAGCACCCCCATCATCACTATCCGCATCCCATGAATGGAATTCCTATGAATCCCGGTCAGTTCTCTCGCATTTTCTTTATTTCATATCACCATAGTTGCACGTACTTTCCTAATTCATCATCAGAATTAAACATATTTTCTGCATTGTTGCTGTGGCAGCAGCACGAACATGATTAACTGCGGTACATTTTGGTTTGGCATCATGACATGTGGTATTTTGTTAAGAAACAGTTCCACTTTCATTCCTGAGCGTGCCCGCATTCATTAATTACGACAGCAGGGTGCATTATACCACAATGCATTCTCTTTTTCCTACTCCCTTTATTTTCCGGTTCTCTTTTTTTCTCTCTCTCTTTTCATCGTCCAACCAATGCATTTACACTTTGCAGCAACAACTTTGAGACAGAGCTTGGGGCAATTTGAGCCAATGCTAAATTAACAATAAGACGCACATAATAAGAAGAAGCAACTACAAATTATAATCATGAAGATCGACAGATGTGAGTAGAAAACAGCAATAAAATGGTGTGTTTTTTTTGTGGTAGGTCAAATCCACCCTTCACTCCGAGACCTCCACAACTCATCACCGGGCTCAGGGATCATGGACGTACGCGGGCATGGTGATATGGAGGAAGACACCCCAACCTCGGATGACCTCGAGGCATTCGCCAAACAGTTCAAACAACGCCGTATTAAACTCGGGTTCACTCAAGCTGATGTTGGACTCGCTCTAGGTACAGATTACTCACTCTCCATTTCTTTTCACATAAAAGAAAAAGTTGCTAAATGCTTAGCAAAACATAAATGAAAATGAAACCACATGAAAATTGAAATGGCAAGGCATGAATACAATTCATTTTCTGGATTGGAATAAAAGAGTCCATACGGTTATTTTTTTGGGTAAGAAAACTACTTATACAATTTGTAGCATGAAATCAAACTACAAATGTGTGGTGGTGAGATGTGTGCACAAACAATCAAGAGCCAATCACTCAAAGAAAATGTAATTTTTTATAAATTTTCAATTCACAAAACTAACAATACGTGCAGCCCAGGGTAGGAAAAGGAAAAAGCGGACGTCGATAGAAGTGTCAATTAAATCAGCGCTAGAACAGCATTTCCACAAACAACCTAAGCCATCTGCTCAAGAAATCTCAGTACTGGCAGATACACTACAGGTAAATTACACACGCTTTTTTTTCACACCACTTTGCACCATTCCGCACCACTTCATACTTTTGCATAATAATCACCATGGCATTACTCTGTATAAAAAAAAATTGATTTGCAGCTGGAAAAGGAGGTAGTCCGAGTGTGGTTTTGTAATCGTCGCCAAAAAGAGAAGCGCATGACCCCGCCAAATATACCCCCCGGCCATGAAGGGATGATGGGCCAAGAGCAAATGTACAGTCATCAACACATGTCACCCCACTCACCGCCAATGTTGTCGCCACCACCTCACCAACCACCTCAGCCCCCACCCCATTCCCAGTCGCTAGCGGCCCACTGACGTCTGCTTCACTCCCCCCAAACTCCCCAACAACAGCAGCAGCAGCTTCAACCTCAAACTCCAGACTCTTCTGACATGGACCATTGCATTATTGCTACGTCGTCGTCGAATAATAATAGAACCACTAATAATCATCATCATCATCATTTAGTGAACGGGGCTGGTGGAGGTAGTAGTGGTGGTGGTGGGGGAGGAGGAAGTAGTAGTAGTAGTAGCGACAACAGTAGTAGTAACGGTACGACGACAACTAGTCGCTCATCCTCAGATCGTCATCATCAACAAAATATCCCAACAACTTCCAATCATCCCCATCACACTCATGCGCACCACCACGTGAACCAAAGTCAAAACGGGGGAGGTGGTGGTGGTCGCCCCTCATCAACATCATCCAGCAATGGTGGTGGTGGTGGAAGTTCTACTACTACTACAACCAATCATTTACTTCAACAGCAAATCCTCCAACTTCAAAATCATCAAAGTCAGCTGCAACAACAACGTCATCATAATAATAATCAAACTCATCACCAAACTCACCATCATCATCATCATCCTCCACATCATCATCACCATCATCAGCGACAACAACAGCACCTTCTTCACGATTTCTCGATCCACTGAAAATGATGATGGTGATGATGGTGATGCTGCTGCTGCTGTGGTCTGATGAAGAGTGACTTGAAAAAAGAATATTTAAAGAAAACTTTTTAAATCTCTATGTATGCCAGTGATTACAGTATATAAAAGCCAGTGAACATTCCTTTATCTTTAGTTTTTAAGCAGTAACTTAAAATATTTTTAACTACAATTTTTTTTTGCGCCTTGTTTCCTCAAGTGTCAACAAACGGGTGTAAAAGAAAAAAAACTCTCATGAAAACGGTGCTCCCCAACATTTTTTTAGTTTTTTTTCTCCTCCTCCTCGATTTTGTATTACTCGTGTAATTGTGTGGGAAGAAGAAAAATAAATACGATCTAAAATTTAAATTTTGCGTTGATTATTTTTTACTACTACCAAAAAAAAAGCTTACGTTGTCATGCCAAAGCAACTAACCATCCAATCCAACCAAAAAAAAAACAAAGTCCCGCCCGTGTCGCTTTAAAGTGAAAGAAAACCATTTTTAAAATTTACCGCGCTCTGACTGATGAATCAAATTATTTGAAACTTTCTCACGGAAGCAAAAAATGAAAACAAGTGAGAAAGAAAACAAAAGTGCGACGTCGAGGATAATAGTATCGGGCCCGTTTACACGATTTTATTATGACAATGCAAATGTTCTCCTTTTCATTTTACGCAACGAACCGTGTGCATCTCTTTGTGGAAGGAAACGATCCCTTGACCCTTCTTCTTTTTCTCCAAGATTTTTTCCGCATCAGCCGCTTTCATCCATCTATGAATACTTCATTTTCCAGGGGAATATCATCTCATCATTACTACTACTACTACATCAACAATCTGGAGCAGTATCAACCATCAACGAATATTATTTACAGTTATGCCAGTAGAAGAAGAAAAGAACTCGACTCATCTCTGAAGAATTGCTTGTTCACCTGGTACTTTTACTGTAACCTTTTTTTCATTTATTTGCTCAACGAGAAAGGTAAGAGCAAAAAACTTTTTTTTTCTCTCTCTCTCTGTCAATTTGGTTCAAAGCATATTGTTACAGAACAATTGAGTGCATCAGATCATAATCATTTCATCGATTCAACAAGATCTATATCAAGCACGAAAGGAGAAGAAAATACTTTTGAATTGTGCCAAAAAGGAAATAGAGACATTCGGAGTTTGTTATTCTGCAAAAAAAAAATTATACACAAACCATTGCAATTTCACATCATTTACATTATGTTGCTATGTCTACGCGTTATTTTAAAAATATTACATGGTTTAAAAAAAAATGGGCAAAACTGATTAGCATGGCAACAACAATGAATTCTGGGGAAACCGATCACTAGTAATTTTTTTTGACAACAGTAGTAGTGGTAGTAGCTGAATGCGTTATTTTATATAAATATTGTGATTTTTTTACACTTTTTAAATAATCCAAAAAAACATTCCAACAAGGGTCAGTTATGGTTTTTTAGTAGAACAAGAGAGAAAAGAAACAAAAAAAAAGTTCTCTTTTTTTAAAGATTTTGAAATGATTCCCGTTTGATAATGGACTAGTCTTGTGAAGCCAGCAAATTTTAAAAGGAAAAAAAGTACTTACTTATTATTATTATTTTAAATTTTAATCAATGAGCTGCTACAGTATAAGGTTTAGTACTATAATTTTAATTATTAATACTTTTTTTAAAAGCATTTTCCCCCGTAAATTGTACTATAAATCAATATATACGACATATAATTAATTATAAAAAATATCTAAATTAAGTGGTAATAAGAAATCAAGAAGAATGCATTTTTTTATTTTTAGTTTGTGTACATACGAAAAAAAAACAACAATCTCGTAAATATTCGTTCATGTAAATTATTGTAATTGTATTTTAAAAAAAGGTATGATGATGTCAAGGTTGTTCCATTAGATTACACACACCAACTACAAACAATATTAATAATAAAAATTATAGAGCAACATCTTTTGAACTTTTTAGGAAAATGTGTAAATAACAAGTTTAAATGTAAAGGATCATAAAATATATATATATTTGAATTATATAAAATCATAATATATTGATAATTATATAAAAATAATGGTGATTTTTCTTTTTAATTTCTGTTAGGACGAAAGAAAAGGAACAAAAAAATTTTGAATGATGAAAGAAAAAAAATAATAATTCAGATGAATAATACAAAAAACGAACATATACGTTGAAATCTCAAAAAAAGAATCAAAATGTTGTATATTTATTCGACTTCAATCATTTCATCATTTGCATCCACAATTATTGTAGTTTAGTTAGACAAAATTTAGATAACAATCGATTTTCAAGGAGAAAGAATAAGACAGAGATTAGATTTTATTTTATTTTTTGGCAGTTGACATTTTTTTGTGAGCGACTCGCTTCAAAAAAAATTGGCATTCTTCTTCGACATGTATGTGTATTTGCAAAACGAAACACCAAAAAGAGTCACGCGCATGCAAGAGGTTCTCTTATCACCACCACCACAAACATCTCACATTTAGTTTTGTAGTAAATTTTTTTCAAGATGGAGAGAGATGCTCATGTTCCATCCATTCAAGAAAAAAAAATAAGACAAGAACAGATCTTATTTAATCCATGCATTACTCTTATAATAAAAACCACAAGAATAACAATCGATTTTCAAGGAGAAAGAATAAGACAGAGATTAGATTTTATTTTATTTTTTGGCAGTTGACATTTTTTTGTGAGCGACTCGCTTCAAAAAAAAATTGGCATTCTTCTTCGACATGTAATGTGTATTTGCAAAACGAAACACCAAAAGAGACACGCGCATGCAAGAGGTTCTCTTATCAGCATCACCACAAACATTTCACATTTAGTTTTGTAGTAAATTTTTTTTCAATGTGGAGAGAGATGCTCATGTTCAATCCATTCAAGAAAAAAAAATAAGACAAGAACAGATCTTATTTAATCCATGCATTACTCTTATAATAAAAACCTACAAGAACGGGTTGCACAACAAGGAGTAGTGCCACCACTACTACTACCTGCGCTATTAAAAAACGAAGAACTCGATATTTCCATGTGACAAAAAAAAAGTGCTGCAGTACATTTATTTGCGCAGTTTTATTAGGGAAAATGTTAAATATGGATAAAATATAAACACGGGATCAACAAACCAATAATATGAAATTCACTCCACATGAATTCCTCTATTTTTTTTCCATAATATTTTACGACCCTCTACTAGTAGATATAGATCGACTTAAAGTACTGCTTACTACTCTGTTCAATATCATCGGAAATAAAAGTATGTACTCCAGTCAAAATTTGATTTCTTCTCACCCTTTTTTTTAATCACAAAAATTCCAGTGGTTCATGCATTTTTCTTCACTGAGGTCACACTCTTCTCTCCCTATACACACACGTATTTTATTTTTTTGTGTGAAAATAAAACACCCTTTTTGGCATTGTGCGGATCACTAGGAATTCTTTCGCGTGATGTTCAAAAAAAAATATTCTTAACAACTACATTTTTTTAAAATAATAATAAAGGATCGTCTGAAACTAATGCAGATCATTTCGAAAGTGTGACAATTTTCAACTACGTTCCCTGCTGTCTTCATACAAATGATATCGATAACATGCAAAATAAATTTTAAAAAAAAGTGCATCTGAAAATGCACCCTTTTTTTATATTTCTTTTTCTCTCTCTCTTGTCCCGTAACGAATCTTTATTTTTTTCTCTGACAAGTTGACTAAATTTCTTCTGCGTACATTTAAAAAGAAAACCCCGAACAATTGGATACAGAAGAAATATATAAATAGTTTTTACGTGAGTGCATTCATGCATGTCCATGAGCCCTCTCCGAATCATTCAAAGCTTTCTCGGAGTTTTTTTTTTGTAGGGACAGCAAAAAAAATAATCTTATCATCTTCATTACTGGAAAAAAATGGGACGTTGGCAAAAAAGAATTATACCCATCTTTATTTAAACAGTATATTTTTTTCTCACACACCAGCAGCATCATCATCAGCACCTTTTAATTCCACAAATAATTTTTTTTCTATAGATCCTCAATTCTTGTATGAGCATGAGAAAAAAAAATAGTAAAGCGCGGAGGCTTTTTTGTTGTTTACTTTTACGAGTGATATTAGGTTGGTAGTTTGAAAAAAAGTAACCAATTCATCTGTCCAAAAGAAAAAAGAATAAAAGTCCCCCCATCTGAAAAAAATACCTTTTTCATTTCTTCTTCTTCTCCTTCCCCCTTGAATGAATTAGGAAATGTCAGATAAAAACGATGATGTAAGTATTCATAATATTCTTTTTCCTCTATTCTAATTCCATATGATATGCATGCTTGGTGTATTTGCACACAAGTGTACGTGATACGATTCGATCCGTTGATATTTTATATATATAACCTCATCCGGATATAATATCATGACAGGAATGGGATAGCAAAAAAGAAGAAGTAAAGATGGACAAGAATAATTGTGGAAGCCTTCCTCAATTTCTCTCTCTGAGTGAGAGAAGAAAAAAGTGTATACAAAATATTTTTAAGGGTCCGTACATTCAAATCAGAACCAATCGTATAAAAAAAAGAAACTTTTTTCTAAAACCAGGTGCAGTTACTCGGATTACTCCAGAGACAGAGATTTTTTTTAAAAGAAAACATTTTTTTATCATTATTACTATTTCCAACTCTTTTTTTTCTCAACATTTTTAACTCTTTAAGTTACAAGCTAGATCATATGAACAGTAAAGCGGCAAAAAAAAAGAGAAGGAATAAAAAAAATAAGAGAAGTTTCAGAGTTTTAAATTTTACCTTGGGAGATTTCGATATGCCTTTTTGGTCAGGTTTAAGTTACATGATTCTAATCGTACATCCACGATCCTCAGTTCAGACTCAGACACAGCACACACACAGGTTGAGTAAGAGTGGCTCCGAGATCAACACGTAATAATAACGACGACATACACCAGAGAAAATCTTTTTTCCTTACCTACTCTCTCTCTCTCTGTCTGACTATACAGAACACACCTGGAAAGAACCTGGATTATGCGACCTGAGATGCTTTTAATAAAAAAAGAAATGTAGTGTGTATTGATGATGATGATGGTGGAGAAGAAGTAATTGTGTAAGATTAAAGGTTCTTTTTTTAGGGTCATGTGAAGAAAAGAAGAGACGTTTTACTTGAAATATCGTTTCGGATTTTTTAAAAATAGAATACACAACAAAAAATATCCTTACCAGCATTGGAATGTTTTTTTTTACATATCAGAGAGGAAGAAATAAGAGGAAGGGTTAGGAGAAAAAAAAGGTACACATTTGATGCACTTTGAAATAATAAAAACGAAAGGGTAACGTGTAATCCGTTCTTCTTGCGTAATAAAGTTTCTTTTTTTTGTTAAGGCGCGGTCCTTAACAATCATCTCATCTCTTTTACTTTTTTTATAAAGCTCGTTAGGATTTTTAGCTCCGTGGGAATCTGAAATTGTTGTTGCTGTTTTTGAACTGAACTATATGGCAGTATGTATGTTGCCAAAATAGTATAAAATAATTTAGAAAGGGTGTCTTTCTTCTGATTGATGATAACAACCACACACGTTCACGGTAGCGATATCGATTTGATTGAAATGATGGAATGATTATACGTGCTTATTATTTATCATGGGAAAATATTCTCCTTCTTTTCTTTTTAGATTTTTATACGATCCGTTGGTGGTTGTTTTGTTGCTCTTTGTGGTGTGATGATGCAAGAGAGAGGAAATTGATTGAAGAGAAAGAAATTTGAAATGAGCAATTGTTCGTGTATATCCTGTTTTTCACGCTGGATTTTTTTCTTAGACACAAACTTATTTTTTTATCGGGAAAACAATAGTATTTTTTATTATTTGTCGAATGCTAACAGTTTTGTCCGACTCAATTAAACGAACAAGAAAAAGGAGTGTACTAAAATTAGCAACACTTTTTTTTAAAAAATATAACAAGAACAAGAGGAAATGAACAATACTCTTCCACCTCAAACCACAACCACCACACAAGTTGATACACCATAATCATCACGTTTAAGATTTCACTTTATGGAAAATCATCATCAGATGGGTCTTTAAAAAAATCGGATGTCTTTTAAAAAAAAGTGCAGGGAGCATTTTTTTTCGCAAACTATAGATACAACAATTGAAAAACACAAAACCCGTAGACATTCTGTCTTAATGTTGTATATTGGCTTGACTGTTGCTGGTTTTGCGCTACCAATCTTTAAGGAAATATGATTAATGAGCTACTTCATTGTTTCATGACATGACCATCAGTCAATCTCGTTTTTTTCCTACTTGCATTCCTCTTGACATCAAGTTCACCTGAAAGCCACCAACGTTTTGAAAAAAACTATATACCTAATCTACTCTTCATCATCATCATCAACAAGTGACTTTTGACTGACTCATCTCGTTACACACACGATTCGTTAAAGAGATGTATATTTTGTTCAAAAAAAAAAGATCATGAACTTGAACTTGAATCATAATAATAAGTTTGTAAAATATACTCTAGATTTTTTTTTCTGCATGAATCTGGTGTACTTAACCTTTATTTTTCTCCAGTAACTGAAACCATTATTACT
>JAHZMX010001345.1:0-27790 GCA_027743895.1 Seira musarum | reverse complement strand
CGTTGATTGGATCTACTCTGAAAATTTTAAAGTAAGTCATATTTTCTGTCCCCATTTTAAAATTCTGTAACGTAAATATATATTGAATATATTTGAGCAAAAGAAACGTCTTCATTATGCCTGTTTTAAATCTGTACGTAGATCGTCACATTTCAAAGATTACCACGAGTGGTTGCTGATGGTTTATGAGAATTTGTATGAAGTGTCGTTGTCGAAGCTGGTGCAAGATGATCTGGTTAACTACCTTTCGGAATTGCTTCGAGATGAAATTGAAGACTGTGATTATGATGCTCTACGAAAGAAAATATCTTCTCTGGATGACCCCAAATGTTCTGTACACTGTGGGGATAATTCGTGCCCTTTCGTTCCTGCTTACCGTTGCAGCAGTCCAAGTTATAAACAAGTACTCTTGCCAATGCTCTGTCTGATTGTAATTATTCCGTTTATCGACAAGTCAAATTCTAAGTTTATTTAAATTTGTAGATTCAAGAAGAAATGAAGTCAAGACTTCCCGTCGAAGATTGCGCATTTCCATCATCGTGTTTGAAAAAAGGGGAAGATTCGTTAAGTCCGTTAAGTAGCCCTGCTCATTCATGGGCAAGTGGGGGCAGTAGTCCTGTGCATTCCGATGTTAGTTTTGCATCATACTCTTCGTTTAGCGAGGATGGTGGTTGTTATAGTGTAGATGCTCATTCCCCAATTGCCACTTCAGATGAAGAAATGGATCGTGAAGAAACTTTAATGGATACGCAAGATGATGATGATGCTCAGGATCCGCCAGTTAAAAAGCAAAAAAGTGAGTTTGGAACCGCAGTAATCACCGCTCAGTTTTCAAGAACTTCAACAATGATAAAGCGTGAAAAGTCTCTTGTTGAATTAAAAGCAAGTGCGAAGAAAATTGTAGGCATTTTAAACATATTGTACAAATGTACTCATGTAAAACCTTTCCCAGAATCAATTTTAAATATTGCTCCAATTTTATTGGGGATCATTCTCAGAGGTAAGGTGTCATTGATGCCCCAAGGAATTGCTTATCAAAACGTTCAAAAGGATGAGGAGCTGCAAGAGCTTAGCAGACGTACTTTTGAAATTGCCAACAAAGTTTTACTTCGAATTTGTTCTGTAAGTCAAATATTCCCGGAAATTATAAAGTCAGGCATGATACCAATTCTTCATAGACTACAAGAACCTTTCACTTCAACTCCTAACGTTAGTGATTCAGTCACGGTTGTGCAAAAGTATTGTAAAAACATCTTGAGCAAAATGGTAGGTCTTGAAAATGATACGGCAGGATGGAGACAAGGATTCATCATGAGAACAGTACTTGTGAACAATTCCAATATTTCTAAAGAAAACATGGATCAAATGGTTGTGAACATTCCCTTATTATACCAAAATCATGTCTCCATTCTACGAAGTTTTGAATCGACAGCTAGAAGTTTCACAAACATTTTGGATCTTTTGAAAGATTCTGACGAGGCGTCCTTCTATCGTTTTGAAGACTGTGCTTTGGCGTTGTGTTCTATATGCAGTGCTCTAGGGGTAAAATGGACTGCCCCCGCGGATAATGTTCCTCTTTTGCTAAATACTCCGTGTTCTAAAGATAATGACAAGGTCATCATTCTTAGTTCATGTGAATCAGAAAGTCTTGCAGGAGATAAGACTGAATCTCTGGGTGAAATTGAACGAGTAAAACTAGTCCTGGATGACGACGCAGTATTTTTAGTGCAAAAAGACCTATTGGTTGATGCTTCCCCAGTTTTCTCCGCAATGTTCAATGGCAGTTTTATCGAGGCTAACGAACAAAAGGTTCATTTACCTCAAGTATCTAAAACCAGTGTGAGATTATTGCTCGATCAAATACTCATTTTGAGGGATGTAGTTAGCAACAATGAAATAAGTGTTGACCAAAATCGATTCGATTTGAGGTCCATTTTTGAACTGCTGAAATTAGCTGATAGATTTCTTCTAGAAGAGATTTACGAAAGAACGCTGAATACTTTGATTTCAAAATATTTATGTCCATATTCCGCCGCGATGGTGTATACGGAATCGGTAAAACTTGCCAATTTGCAAAAGTCAGGGTGTAATCAACAACTGGGGGATCGATCTATGAGTTTGATGATTTTAAAATATATTTTAACTGCCGATACTTTGAGAATGTCTGAAAGGTGCAATGCTATTAGAAAAGTGTTTGATTCTGTGGTTCCTGAACATGTGGTACAAGATTTGAAAACCTTGATTAACGATAATCTGTACAAAAATGTTTGAACTTTAATTAACTTTATAATGTAAATTTCTTTCGATGAAAATCGCAAAATGTTTGTATGTAATTACCTAATGCGTTTAAGTATAAGTCTCATATGTCCTTTGAACTTCATTTCCTGTCCCTTATGCAACTGCATTTTTAAAGGGAAGAACGAACCTATCTCTTTTTCAAAATAAGTGGCGTAGTATTTGCTTACTTTATACTTTTTTTGCTTAAATACTTTAGTCTTATCGAAAATAAATGACGATTACAAATTACGATGTCCATGCCATTTGTCACAGTTTCTGTTCTTCCCAAATAAGCATCTCATGGTGCCCCAACATCAACGCATCCTTGAAGGCATGATAAGGGACTAGAAATCTATTTACATATTTGCATAGCTTTTCAATGTTTTCATTTACATAGTTAATCCATTGTTGTCGATGTGTCATTAAAGTTTTGTCATTAAAGGCAAAAGTTAACATTTCCTGGAAAATATAGTTTTGCACAAATCTCATGATTCATTGACATCGTCGAATCACGAAATCATTCAGTGTGTGATGAGATTTTTTGTACTCACAAAAGGATTGGTGATTGGTCTACTCGAGGCATTATCAATACGTGCTATCAATGTTAGCTATCATAATCACAATATTAATATTATTGAAGAAACGAACAAAACATCATGTATGGAATTTTTTCTGTATTGGGAGAGAAAGACAAAGCTTGGGCTACAAATACCTTTGCTACAGCTACGCATTCTTTAAAGAGATAAAAGTATTGGTTTGGGATATTTCCTCTATACATGTTCCTTGAAGTACATTATTCTTTAGTCTAATGAAGTTCACTACTCTTCTTGAGTAAAGTTCAGTTCAGCTGCTGGATCAGCAGGTTTTATAGAGTCACGAAACTTGCCTTTTATCTTCTGTCATGTTCTCATATTTTTTTTAATCTTCTTGGTGTTAAGTTTGTAACAAGTTCTTTTAAACTTTAAATGATCTCACTAGTCAATGTTGCATTCAACTAAGAATTTACTTTTCAGAAAATTTCAGATCCAACAAATATATGTAAACGGTTTACAGAATAAAATTAGGGTGAGCAACAAAAATACATTTTTCTTTATTGTATGATACGCCCACATGTCTTATGTCTTATGTGAAGGGCAAAGTTCATGTTGAAGATATATCAGTGAGCTTTTTTTTTTATATTTTTTTCAAAGAAAAATATTTTTTTACATATTCACAATCTTGATTTTTCCAGTGGAGAAAGTTCATGTGTGAAAGTCTGGAGGGTATCGGCTAATGTGAGAAAAAGAGACTTTACTTGAGGGCGAGGGTGATTCCCTGAAACTGGTGAAAAAGGGGCCAAGATGTGGTGCTCGGAGAGGAAATCCGTGAATTTTCTTGCAGTGCTATTACTTTTCAATGCATGCTCTTTGGCCACCAATACAGAGTCTAGGAAGGTAAAAGTAGTTTTTGTTACGAAATAAATTTTAGAAAACGAGTACAATGTAATGTTTGATTACAATTCGTATATTCTTCTATCGTTTTCCAGTTCAATGTTCGAATAAATCCAGACTGCGAAAACACTTATCAAATTAAGGAAGACTGTTCTAAAGATACTCTAAGTCTAATTCATATCAGATCTGATGGACCACATGACACAATACATTACATTTGGAGCTTTTTAGGGGCTCCTAGCCTTCTGATAGCGCGGACAGGGCATGACTGCAATGTAAGCGTGGATTGGTCCCTTTTATTCGAAGGCTCGGGAAAATCAATCAACTTTGAACCTCCTCCATTTTATCTTCTAGGTTGGAGTTTGGTAAAAGTATGTTGGAGCACTTTGGCATTTGTATTTGATAAAGAATAATTAAATATGCAATGGATGGAAAATTTCATGATTTTTCGATTTCAAAGGTCTGGATGTATAGCGATCGTAATGATACTGGAAGAATTGACAAAGTCGACGATGAAGATATTTATGGTTACGATTCAAAAAATTTTGCTTGGATTCGTCTGGACAATTCGTCAACGTTGAATTCGTCATGGGTCAACTTAACATTTGAAGCAAGGTCTTATAACCATAAGGAAGCTGAAGGTCTTGGTTTAATGCGCATGGGGCCCAACGGATTTTTCCGCTTCACTATACGCATGAAGAACACAGAAGACTACAGTACAGTTTTACCATACATGATGTACAATGACAACAACACTCAACTTGATATAGCATTTAACGATGTCCAGCTCAATACAACAGCAGAAGAGTATCCTAAGGACCCACGTGTGGCCTTCAAATATATTTTGGTGCAGGATAATGGAGACAGAAGTGAAACACCGGAAAGTATGAAACTTGAAGTGACAAAAACTCTGGACGATGAAAGAAGTCCTGGTGTGTTTGAAGTTTACAATATTAAAACTCCTGTGAAAGGATCGGACCAAGGTTACTTGCAATGGAAACCAATTTGCTACACAGCAGAGGTGCGGGATGTAATTGATTCTGTGGATGTAATCGCGTATCCCATCGATAAAGCATCAAGTGTTCTTCACGAGGATAATATTCAGGACACAATTTTATGGTCTTATTTTGGAAGTGAGATCGACAATATTACGTTGAATAAAATGAACATTAGTTTTGGAACTGCGGGAGATGGATTTTACAACAAAACCAAACATATATCTTGGTAAGATCACAACTCATGGCATCATAGATCATCCTCTTTGATTTGACCTACGATTAAAAATGTTCTATTCATAATTGCTTTATGTTTTCAGGACTTATGTAACTGGTTTTGGAGTGCCACCTCCAGATCGTGTCTCCAAGTTAGTTATGTTAGTAGTTTCTATTGGACTAGGTATCCCGACGTTGATTATTGTGTTTTCTGTGATCTACATGATGTGCCGTGTTAAAAGACCTCGAGACGATCTACTTTTAGGACAATAATACATATTTTAAAAGTAATGTATAAAATCATAATCACAGCTTCATATCACCGAACAAAGAATATTATCTGTATTTCAATGAAATTTCTTTATTCATGTTTCAAGTCCTCAATAAAAATTATTATATTTCAAAATTATGCTTTAAAATAATTAACTTATTCAAAGCTGCCTCGTTCGTCAATAGTCAATGTTTAAGATTTCTTTAACCTCATCAAGCGAAAGACGAAGGCTGCTATTTTCTCGTAAATGACAAACATTAAAGCTGAAGTAAGAACTGTCTGCAATATTTTCGATTCCATCCCCTTAAACAACCCCTTGAGTCCGTATCTGCGAAGAATGGCTTGAATTATTTCCAGGAGACTAGCATTTTCTCTTAATCCTTCCATTTTGTGACCGTGCTAGAAATAAAAAAGACGTAGGTATTTATTTTTCGGAACACTATTAAAAATTTTGCATTGTAATATTCAGTACAATGCAAAACGCACCCGTAATTTAGTTTGTACGATCTGTAATGGGTAAGTGAGCACTGTCGCTACTGTTTTAGCTACCGCTCCAACCAGAAAGTATACAAACGCTGAAATTTCTCTATCGCCATATTTCAACTTCAGTCTTCGTTTCAAAGACTCGTATGTCATGAACTGCAGTGCAGGGTTAATGACTAGAAGAAGTGATGGGACAGTTCCAGCCCAAAGTGCGCGAATACCTTCCCTTCGCCATATCTTTAGCAAACCATCTAAAATATTGAAACGATTTTTGACCAAGTTCTTTGGTTGAAAATACTAATTTATGTTTTATTAGGGTTTTAAACATTCTGTTTGTACCAATCAGCCCGTTATAACGGACTTTTTGGTGCGCATCTCCGTGAACGTTGGAAAGACCTTGCATCTTTATTCGGGTATTCACAACCCACAGTGGCGTTGTGGTGAGAACATTCACAACGCCAGCAACTGAGCCAAGTGCCAAATCCCGAATGGCTGAAGCATTTGTTTTATTGCTCATGTAGGATTTCAGTCCATGAAAAGAGTAGAAATAAACAAAGTTCGAAACACAAAGACTTTCTAGTACCGGAAAAAGTCCTCGATACAAAGTCCACCTTGTTGAAAATTTAAATATTGTTAGGATTCAATAGAATTTTAAATAAATACGTAAAATAAGTTATATGTAATTAAGCATGACCCTTACACGCCTTCTTTCCTGCTCAGCTCCTTTAACATGACGAATGTATTTTTTGCTTCTTGCTTATCATCCACTGGATAATAAAATATTTTAACTTGAAATGCTATAATGATTTTCGGATTAAAAAATATACAAATCTTAGAACTTACACTGAAGCCTAGCCCTAACTGTGTCCAGTGGGTAAAATACTGACATGGCAGTGACACTGCCCTAAAATTTTATGAATTCAATTACAGAATTTACATTTTTTAACCAAATTGTCCAGTCTTATACAAAAATTGAATATAAATTTTAAAATACTCACCATTGAACCCGCCACTGCGTGGACTAGAGTTTCGTAGGATAAAATTGGCGGTGCTGGCTTTTTTGGCGTCATCGTGTTTAGAATTTCTTTGAGCGAAGTTTATTGTCAAAAAGTAATTATTGTATGCAGATAAATAACTTTCCATTTACAGGAGCAAAGACTAAAAGGGACTTTGTACGCAACTTGTGAGTCACATTTTCGCTTTCAATTTTAATGAGTAAAGTTTGGTTTGTGTAAAGAAAATCATTGTGCAAACCGGACCAGTACAGATATTATATATCTTTCCTGTCTGCTTCTCGCGAATGAGCAAAACAATATTTATCAACAAACCGATTCGACTGTACACTCCATACAAGAGACAAGCCATGGAACACGAAATATCAAGCCGAAAGGTGGTGTGATCTTGTCCCAGCGAAATTGTGAGAATTTATATGATTGCAGCATTTCATGCAATGATATGTAAGTTCCCAACAATTTGAGCGATGAAAGGGGTGAAATACTCCTTCGTTTATCATACAACTTTGCAATCTATGCTTTTTACTGTGGATTTCTGTTTTAAGATTCATTCATCCATGCATTGATATGTGAATGAAACAAGCAAGTACTTTGTACTTTTACTTTAACGCTTTTATTATTTCCGTGTTACGTAAATATGAAAATCGTATTCATGAGAAAAGTTTAAACAAAATTACGATACAATTTTTAAATGATTAACCCGTTAACAATCCCAAAAATTTTATAGGCCAGCCCGAGCCTCTAGTAAAAACTTATTGATAACGTCAGCAACTTTTTCAGGTTCATTTAAATGTACAAAATGGTCTCCATCAACTTCTAAATATTGGAAGGAAGCACACTTGTTTTTGTAGATTTCCAAAGCTTTGTTCACAACTTCCTTTGGTTCAAAAAATGGAGCGTCTGACGCTTTAATGATAAGGTTGTGGCATTTGATGTTTCCCAAAATTGCGAAGCACTGTTCGTGACTAATTCTCTGGATGGAAGGCGAACGAAATCTAATATCACGAGAAAATACCCATCTATCTTCTGATACTCGACGACACCCACGCACCTTTTTCATGAAGAAAAGAGAAAATTATTACCCATCTATCTTCTGATACTCGACGACACCCACGCACCTTTTTCATGAAGAAAAGAGAAAATTGTTGCTTCATAAACCGCAAATTCCAGAAAATAAATAGCATTACCATTTGTATTGGGAATGCATTACCATTAAAGTTTTTGCTGATTCTTCCTTCAGTGTCCCCCCAATTGCAGACATTTGTCTTTGAAGAGCTTCTTCGTAAGTATATGAAGGGGGATCGGCCGTTATTTTCCCTTCAGTGACTAAGAACGTGTCGATAGACGTCGCCATTCTTCCCGGCAATTCATGATTAGTATCAGCAGTGATTGCTTTTACTAAATCAATCATAACAAGTTTTTCAACCTGGAATACAAATATATCAATTGATAGTAGTAATAATACTTTTAAGTTTTGCAATTCTGCGAAATTTACCTCTGTAGGATACAAACTGGCGTAATAAGCACCGAGTCCAGCTCCCATGCTGTGACCAAGCCAAGAAAATCGTTTCCATTTAAGATGATTTATGATTCTCCGNCAACCTGGAATACAAATATATCAATTGATAGTAGTAATAATACTTTTAAGTTTTGCAATTCTGCGAAATTTACCTCTGTAGGATACAAACTGGCGTAATAAGCACCGAGTCCAGCTCCCATGCTGTGACCAAGCCAAGAAAATCGTTTCCATTTAAGATGATTTATGATTCTCCGGAGGGACAACACAAGGTCCTTAGTAAAACGTCAAGGAATTTATATGAATTCAAAAGAATGCGTAAGCGTGAGAATTTTTATGTACATTTTAAACTAACAAAGTAATGGCATGGAATTCCAACTGGAGTGTGGGAGCTTCTTCCATGACCAGGAAGATCTACAGCCACAACATAAAAAGTCTTGGAAAGCTTTGGAATGAGCTTATCGAAAGTTCCTGCATTGTCCATCCAACCATGGACGCCAATAATGGGCTTTCCTTCCACATTACCCCAAGTTTTTGCTATAATCGAAGTAATCAAATTAACTTTGAGTATTCAACATCTTCGTGAAGCAGTTCGAAACGATTGAAAGAAAGGTGAGACCTGCAACATGACCCCATGGCACAGGAATTTTAATTTCCACAGGATCAGCCACACTTAATGTTTCTTCCTTTGGAAGACTCATCTTCACACGATTTTTCGTTAAAGGTATTGGTTTTATCTCCTCTGAATCACAGTTGAAGTTAGTAGAAAAGTTTACTTTTCGATTTTCCTGCCCGCCTGTCAGCACTGCTATTTCACCATCTTTGTATTTACTGAGGTAGGAAAACATTTTGCTACAGCGTAATCTCCACATAGAGCATTTTAAGGTTTACCTTTTAATTAATTACGTACCGATTCTTCCGAATCGAATTATTGGTAGATTAGGCCAACGTGAATCTCTATGCCACACTATGTCCTTTATAGTGTAAACAAAAAATGATTGTTTTTTATATTGATGCAGATAATTATTTGGAGAATCACGTCAGATATCTGCACATTCTCACTAATGTCACTTGAGACTCGTAGACGTGTTTTATTCCAATGTCTCAACTCATATGATACATTTATGGTTAGCCTATCAAAGTCGAACCAAAACACGCAACATTTTTGCACATGAATTACTGTTCTCGTTCTCATGCACGTGTGGAATGAAATACCAAATACCATGCATGTATCATTTCAGCTCAACAAAGTAACGCTTAACTTACGATTTTCACAAATCTTTAGTTTTTACTCTCCCGAGGTCTTGGTTGTCTGATTGTCTGGACCAATGTTCTGTTGTTTGCTTGCCCTTGATTTTCATTCAAAAACTGTGTACCCAACTACATTCATCTGGTTTTTAATTGTCAAATTATTTTGTCATGTCATGTCATAAAAAGAGCCGTGCGACTGGTGCGACGACAAGATGACGCCATCGCATATGTGCCAACTTAAAATCTAGGGTCAACTTAAGCAAGGGAGGCTTCCAGATATAATCTTATGACAAATAAAGGTCCAAGCTCTTATCGTTATCTATCATCAACAAACGCTGTCGTAATTATGTCGATAAGATGTTATTACAAAAGGTGAGAGATAATAGGAAAATAGGCAATGCTGAACCATGCTCATTTACTCATGATAGGTTTCGGAGTGATGAAATTTTTATGGAATGCCAACCTCAAAGAATCAACTTAAGCAAGGGAGGCTTCCAGATATAATCTTATGACAAATAAAGGTCCAAGCTCTTATCGTTATCTATTATCAACAAACGCTGTCGTAATTATGTCGATAAGATGTTATTACAAAAGGTGAGAGATGATAGGAAACAGGCAATGCTGAACCATGTACATTTACTCATGATAGGTTTCGGAGTGATGAAATTTTTATGGAATGCCAACCTCAAAGAACCGAATATTAATTTGCAGCATGGATAACCTTGATGTAGTATATACGTAATAATGAATAACGAGATAAAACATTTTTAATTTTATTACAAGTTTTTAGGATTGTTTTATCTAGGTATTTAATGTCGCTTTCATATCATTTGTCCTTATTGATTGTAATTTAAACTTGAAGAACCTTTCAACCATTGGCATTTTACCACCAAAAATTCTTTGGGGTATGCATGAGGATGTGATTAATAATAGCCAGAAAATTAGATTAGTTTTAATAAAATAATTTTACTGCAACAGTTCTGAAAAGCTTATGTTTTAAAGTTTACTTTACTTACATTTGCTGCAGTATAGAAGCATTATACACTGTTATTTTTGAAATCGCAATTAAATTGCAGAATGAAAGCTGCAGATTACTAACAAAATGTATGGGGTTGCTGGTGGCAAAGTGAAAGTTTTGCCAACAGCTATTCAATCAAAGCCAGTATTCCCGAAGTCACCCACTTTCACTCAAAAGGTAATAGTTGAAAATGGGCCATCAACTCAAACTCCCATGTTTAGATTGCCCCCGCCTCCAAAAAAGACAGCCCTTACAAATACCAATGCTACGCTTATCAATGTGCAGCACAAGCCAGCACCTCAAGAAATCAACTTAAAGCATCCTACATCACGTCTCTTAAACGGCTTCACTACTCAGTATAAAGATTCAAGTCCTACAAGTCCTGCGTTCGTTGAAAATCACTCTCCCGTCCATTCTCTACCCCCACCAAGCAGGCAGCAAATTCCGAGGTCAACTCTGTCAGGTAAAATCCAGCATTAAACAAAAATGATTTCTTTTCGATAAATTGATTTTCATGTTGTCATTTGTTTTTCTTTTAGAAGACAAGCGTGTAAATGAAAGCGATGGGGTACTAACAGATATGAAAAAACTACAATACGAATTAGCACAACTGAAACTGGAACTAGCGTCCATTACAGAACCCATGAAAGAACATGACGAATGGCTTAAAGTTCAGTCTGAGCAAGTTAAGGAACTTGTTGAACAACAAAAGACTCTTCATTCAAGTATAATTTCGAATGGCCACCAACCGACAGCTAAAGTGATGAAGTATTCTTCCCTTCCTCCTACTCCATTCAAACATGTTAAAGCATCTGCTGAGAAGATAAGTGTTCCTAAAGGAAATAGCTTCCATGAGTCTGTAACAGGAGATCAAAGAAAAGTACCCATGATTGAAAAAGTGCCAGAATTTCGTGAACAAGAGAGTAGTAAAAAGTTGATTTCTGCAGAACAGGACATAATAACGACAGGGTTGCATAATAAAACAGTTAATGTGAGACGAATAAGTGGAATATTTGAAAAAAATATTTCCTCTAATGAAAAGGTGGAAATCCCTCAAAATGTTAGACCGCATCGAATATCCGTAGCGGATGATTTTAAAATAGATAAAAGTCAAGCCTCTAGTGCCTTAAGCAGAAGTAAGTCCATGTATAATTTAAAGAAACCACCGCCATCACCGAAACCAAATTTTAAATTTCCCGAAAAGGAACAGTCGTTTGTGTTTAATGCTACTAGAGAAAGAATAGCAAACTTTCACAACACACACCAATCTTCAACGATGCCGCCACATGAAAAATCAGTGACCTCAACCTCTAGTAATTCAAAACCAGTTGCGAAGGAATCTCTTACGTCAACATCCTCTACATCTACAATCAATAGAGCCCCTCTTGTCCTTCCACCACTTCCTAAAAGACCAACTTCCTCGCCACAACCAAGGGCAATTTTGCAAACGATCGATTCAAACGCTGAATCAAAACGTGAAACATTAGTAAATGGAAGTTGCAAAAATCCCTTGCTTACACCCAAAAATGTGGAACTGGCTTTTGAAAAGCGCGAAACACTAAGACCTTTGGTGAAACCACCTCAACATTCTAACCTAAATAAAAGCCCTAATAATCCACCTCCTTGAGCTCCTCTTGTCCTTCCACCACTTCCTAAAAGACCAACTTCCTCGCCACAACCAAGGGCAATTTTGCAAACGATCGATTCAAACGCTGAATCATCACGTGAAACATTAGTAAATGGAAATTCTAAAAATCCCTTGCTTACACCCAAAAATGTGGAACTGGATTTTGAAAAGCGCGAAACACTAAGACCTTTGGTGAAACCACCTCAACATTCTAACCTAAATAAAAGCCCTAATAATCCACCTCCTCCACCACCTCTACCATCGCTGGTAGTGAATAACAGCGATACCAATTCAGAAAAACGAAGCAGCAACAGCGCCATTATAATGCGTCATGAATCACTGCCCGAGATCAAGAATGGGTCTCATAATAATACACCACCCTTCACTCCACCTGGAACCTTAAACTTAAGTTCCCCTAAAGCAGACTTACTCCAACAAATCAGGGATTTCAGCAATTCTGGCAAAACTTTGAAGAAAGCTTCCAGCGTCAGTGTAAGTCGTCTTGATTTTGTATATTTTTCACAGAAGTTATATAATTTCCTGATTTGTCAATGTGCATTTGATGTAATTTGTCTGCTTCATTTAGAGTGACGGAGGAACGCCACAGTCTCAAAAGAAAGATGTTATGCACGATGCACTTCAGACCCGGTTTAAAGCTTTCTGCGGAAATGAGAGTGATTCTAGCGAAAGTGAGGAGGATGAAGATTGGGAGGATTGAGTCGACTAGTGCACCTTTCAAAATTTATTATAAACAAGGTCATGGCCAGTCAATGTTAACGAAAATTACTAATGCATTTATGATTTAAATTCACAACAAAGAACCAGATCCAACATGGGCTATATGATGAAGTTGTGGGGAAAATGTATATTTTTTTAGTAACATACAATTGTTGGCATGCTTCAAACGAAAATATTTCAGGTAATAGAAATACCACAATAATTATCAAAAAATTATGCGTAGTATATTATAAAAAGTTAAAATTTTATTTGAAAATTCAACAAGTTCTATTATGTTTCATATTTTTTATGCAATGCTTAAATAGTACATTCATAATCATAAATCCAGTCCTATCAATTCTAATAATGCGTATACTAAAAATAACTAACAAAGAACTGAGACAATTAATAAATTAATAATAAATGTTAAATTATTTATACGACAATAACATTTGAGCAAAATTGTCCGAAAAGACTATAGCGCAGTAAGTATTACCTTTCTTTGTCACATCCAAAAAAATCACAATGATCTTCGTATCCATGAATTGATAAAACCTGAGTTTAGCGTCATCAGAATTAAGACCAGTACGAGAGACCTTCACCCGCGAGACGAGTGAACTTTTTATGAGCACAACAGTAGCATTCCTCGTCTGAAGTTTTGTTGTAGCCCTTCAGTTCGCCAATTTTTGCCTCAGATGCAGATTCTTCCAACAGTTTTAGGTTTTTGAAACGTCTAAACCAAAATCTCCGTTTCTTTGGACTCACTCCTCTCACACCCCGAATTTCGGAAACGTTGGGGAAAGCTCGTGACAATATTTCAATGTCGTCTGTGGAGAAGGTCATGCCGTGTTGAGGAATCGCGGCATCGTCCCAAAACACCTGAAACAGATCTAAGCTTGTACTCAATCCTTTATTCCCTTCGTTGACATGCATAAGGTCACGGTGTAGTTGCTGCAAACTTTCTCGAATGTCCAGATCACAAAAACTCAAAGTTGACAATGATTTCATCTCTGACAAAAATTGATAGCTACCGCAATACCGCTTCAGAAATAGATGTTGAAGTTTCACCATTTTTGGGAAATGAAAATTTCCTTGCGTGATTTTTGGATTTGTTTTATCTGCGCTCAATGCGGAAGAATATGATGGAGATCCCGACACGTTGAGACACGGGTAGAATTCAATTTTCAATGATTTTAATGTTTCGGAAAGACTTTCCAGTAGCGTGAACAAACTAGATACATACACATCTCTAACCAATGTGATGTCTAAGTATTGAAGAGGAAATTTGCGATTTGTCAGTGCAATAACTGAAGCATTGCTGAGCCTCATGTTCGATTCAATTTTGGTCAGTTGTCTCATTCTCAGGGGAGAATAATGAATGGCAACATCGTAAATTGTGTCGCGAATGGTGAGTCCGTTAGAAGATCGTTGTGCGGACCATGCCATTTCCAAGTCCAGTTGGAAATTCCTGTCGTAGCTGACTTCATCATGGGCCAACTTTATCCAAGATATGGTTGTGAGGTTGGGAGACACTCGCAACAGATCAACCATAAAGTCTGTGTTTCTCACAAGATCGCTGGAACGGACGTTGACTTGCAGACACTTTAAATGCGGAAGTAAATGTTCTTCGATGACATCAGTATCGGAAAATAATCTCCCTGTGATTACAGCGATGAAACGCAGACTTTCTAAATTTGGACAGCCATGATATAAGATCGCCCTGAGATCTTGTATCGAACAAATGCAGTTATTTATGGATATTGACTTGACGTTGGAGCCGTAAATCTGAAAAAATCTTTTCAAAATTTGGTTTTCCTCTTGTAGGTAATTTTGGAGATGAACACCAGGTCCAAAACAAAACTCCGTAAAAAGCTGTAGATCTTCGGGAGGAGGTGTGTTCACCAAATTATCTAGTTGCTTCTCCCCTCTTGCCTCGATCCTTATTTTGGTGCATTTTCGGATTGACTTTTTAATCTCGTCATTCCAGAAGTGGCACACTTGGCGGCAGGTCTTTTTGTCATTGAACGACAAATAACTTACCATCAAGTCTAAAATCTATCCAAGCAAAACAAAACGAGGCAGTTGCATATAAAATGCATAGAAAGTTGTAAAAATGTTCTAAATAAAAGCGTAGAATTTTACTTACCAAGGAGTTGAGTAAAGGATTTTCCCGAACTTCCATTATTCAACCATTGAAACCTTGCCTCTACCTCAGTTCTGTTCATATTTTCGGATTGACTTTTTAATCTCGTCATTCCAGAAGTGGCACACTTGGCGGCAGGTCTTTTTGTCATTGAACGACAAATAACTTACCATCAAGTCTAAAATCTATGCAAGCAAAAAAAAAAAAAAACGAGGCAGTTGTATATAAAATTCATAGAAAGTTGTAAAAATGTTCTAAGACTTGCTCAATAAGAGCGTAGAATTTTACTTACCAAGGAATTGAGTAAAGGATTTTCCCGAACTTCCATTATTCAACCATTGAAACCTTGCCTCTACCTCAGTTCTGTTCAGATTTTCATTTTGAAGTAAATAAATCTGGTTATGCTCGTCTCCTTATTTTATTGGAATATTCTTTTTTCTTTTCAATTTAAATTCTTTCTTCATTTTCAATTATTTTAAAAATTCTATTAAAGTTTTAAAGGAAGTTTTCAAATTATTTCAATCCATTTTACTAAAAAATCTTTTATATTTGCATCAAGATATGAGATATACAAAGTAAAAAGGGTTGGTGTGAATATCTTTTTAGTTTTTTGTCTTGTTTAAAAAGTTCGCCCTTTTGGTTTGAGAAGGGAAGCAATTGGTAGTTTCAGCTGCAAGCGATGATTCTTAAACCTGATGTGCATGCTCGTGTTCTTATAAAAAGGATATTTTGACTGTTGACTTGCATACCTATAATTACAATGCTTATACGTAAAGAAGATATTTACAATACTCAATTCCATGTAAGTAGACTGATATGCTTTATGCCTCAGGTAGGTTTTGTCCAAAAAGTCTGGGCGTTGGTGCCCAACCCGAAGTTATTATAATGACTGGATCTTTAAATCCTTCAAATTGGGGTTGTAGCTTTGTTTTTTTTTAGTTAAATAAGCTCACTTAATTTGTACACATTGTCTAAGATTAAATGAAGTTTTGAGAATCTTTAATATGTATTATCGCTGCTAACTGTGGAATTAAAATTTCAAAAATTGGCTAGAAACCATAATTCGCCATCTTACAATTAACGTTAGTACCGCATATCGTACGGCTTTAAAAACAAATAATCCCATCATTTTAATGTCGTTCTCCAAAGTGCCAGTAAAATCTTTCACTTTCACTAAATTATAAAATGATTCAATATTCCAGCTTTCCCAATCTTCAACCCACGCTTTCGCATGCAGATAAAGTAGGTCAAAAGAGGCGTGTCAGGAATTCGTTAACTAAAATACTTCTCTTTTGACAATTCGTGGGAGTGATACCAAAAATTTCCATAATATATCAGTGCAGATACATATATAAAGATTCTAACACGGCAGACATGTTATTGAACGGTGACATTTTCCTTCTTTTGTCGGTTTTCATTATCATCATTCTCTCCGATGAAATTGATTTGCATGCAACAGATGCAGCAACAGTAATTGCAAAATTCTGAATATCATACTACAGTAGTATTGGTTAGCCTAATCAAAATATATGACTCATTTCTGTGCATTCAAGTACGAAATGTTTTACGTTGCCCCAGTTCGTTTACGATCAAAGAAAGGAGCATTTCCACATCCTTTTGGGAGACTAAAACAATTCCTAAATTTTTGTGCCGAGAAGACTAGCATGAAATATATGAATACGAATGGTAGCAATTTCGTAGATTATTAGGAGCTCAAACTTTATGATACAGAAAATCCTAATTACTTCATTTACGACATCAAACACAAAAGTACTAAATACATAATACGATTTTCATTAACATGTGAACTAATATAATCATTACATATCATTACCGAAATAGCCAAATGAAAAATTCTAATGCGCAAAATGATTATTTGGCAGCATTTTGCGTTACTTTCCCTCATTCCCAGTCGTATTTTCAAATGGCCACAGGCAGGAATGAAGTGCAGGCTTACTTACTTATCTGTATTTATTTCTCAAGCTAATTATTAGAGTCATCCCGGAAAATCAAATGGAATGAGGTAAAATCCCTTTTTATCCTTTTGATGTGGTTTTCACATGAATGAATGAAGACCAAACAACTCCAAAAAAATGCTTTTTGGGAGGTCTCTCCTCGATCCTGTATTTACTCTCCTCCATGTGTGTTGTACATGATGAATTTAATGGATTCTGCTGTTCATCTAATGCGTTCGCTCTCTTCTACCTTCTCAAGCTCCGCTAATAGGACCGACATTTGTTGGATTATGATAGAACGTATTATGCTTATTATGCTGTTATCCTCGGCTTACTCATTCGTTCTGTAATGTCGATTAAAAATGATGTAGATGATGCTGATGATGACGGCAATATGAGAATATTTTTCCGTCGACGAGCGTCTCGTCTTTCCATTCAGCTTACTTTCATTCGTCAAATGAGCCAGATCAACTTTCACCCTTTTAATTTGCTGCATTTAAAAAAGCCCAAAAGTGAGGTAAACAATTATGCTGATTAGCCTGTTCAAAAGTTAATATAAGTTAAAATTTGCCTCCGACAACATGCTTTTCAAAGTGAAAGCAAATTATTTTTCACTAACTATTTAATTCAGTGGAAAAAAGTTTCTTTTTTTATGAAAAAGAGAAAGTGGTGACAAGTAATAATGGAGAGAAAAGAGAAGGGCAGCTTGAAAGGAACACAGTCAGGCATATTGAGAGTGGATACTTCCAAAAGTCATAGGATTGCCGTTCAGGTTAGTAAAAGACTTTACTTCTTTCCAAGAATTTTGTCCTGTGTGCACGTACTATGGACCCATCCTTTGTTGCTCGACCATTTCATTCTTGATAGGAGGGTTTTCATTTGCTAATCAAGAGTTCGCGGCCAAGCTACGATATACCTTTAAGTGTATCAACAAGGTGCAAAAACCAATTACCATTTTCACCTAATGTCTATAATGGCAAGATTTACACCCAACCAATACTATATTTCTTTTTCTGGCATTATCGCAACTTTACACGTCTTTTCTAAAAGCTTGGCTTTATTAGATAAAATGGGTACAATTTTACGGTGCCCCTTACAGCGAATATAATTTAATTAAAAATATGTCCGATTATGATTAATTTCAACAATTAGTTTCCATTTAAGTGAAAAGTCTGTTTTGTTCCATCGAACGGGGAACTTGTGTGTGTGTGAAGCTTTTTTTGCGATTATGCTACTATATAGATTGGGAAATTACATATTGGCAAAGATATTTATTACCATTTATTTTGCTTGGTCTTTCCTGGTCCTGGCGGAGTTCAGCCCTTAGGAAACAATAAGCTTTATCTAAAGTTCTCGTGTTCAAACTAGAATACTCTACTCTAATAAATAGGAAGAGATTTCTCTTTTGTAACGCCAGTCTAAAGTCCCAGAATAAAAATGTATAATGTATAATCCGAACAAAAAAATAAGTCTTTTTTGACATCCACTTTTCCCATTCCAAAATGATTACGCATTGAGATAGCCTCTGAAACAGAAAATGTACAGGACTTTGGCCACACTGACTGCGTATCCACAGGATTAGAACTTGTTGGGTTTATGGCGGTCTGTCTAGATGTTCCACGCGAATGACGATGATCTGATGGCAATCTAAAAAATCGTAGCAGCTCACGCACAAAACTCTATATTTTTTCTTCAGACATGAGAGTACAATGCCTTTTCCACTCACGCCACATTTACTAGTCCCTATCAGAAAAGGAGCTTAGTGGCAGAGCCATTAAAGCTTTTTGACCATCATAAAACATTTTCTGGAACCATAGGCGGGAGAAAGTGTGTCAGCAGAAAGTCTCGTAAAAAGGGAATAGATGGGCGAGGTCGAACTGTAGCATTTTTTTATGTCAAGAAATATGCTCATGATTTCATGAAGCATTAATCCAAGTTATTCATCCGCCTTCCGTTCACCTCTCATCGTCATGATCCGTTTCGGGAAGATCGTGCAAAGTTTGTGTTAACTAGATGAAAACTGTGTGAGTGATGCTCTATTACATAATATTCTGACGAGGGTAAAAAAAACTACCTGAATTCCATTTATTATGGACAAATAAAAAGACAGAGATATATTGGATGACCTGCTGCTTTCTTCTCTTTCAGACTTGCTTCATTTTTGCTTACTTGCTCCCCCCTATCCAGTTATACGACTGACTTTGGCAATAAACTTTGCGGAAGGCAGAGCTTTCACTGTATGCTTAATTTTGTTCAAATAACTCCCTTTTTATAAAATTAGGAAGGACCAAGCCAAGACATGAATATTACGTAAGAGCAATGATTATGAGAAGAATTTGTATGTGCATACACTTTTTAATATTATATTCTATAATACTGTTCTGCACCAAAAAACAGGTTTTCCAAATGTGAAATTCTTAGTATGTACGTAGGCGTCACTATATGCATTATCGTTATATCTTACAATATCCATTTACTCTCACCTTAACTAAATCGTTATTATACCAAAAGTCGAAACTTTCTCTTGTCCAGGGAAAACGAGCAAGTTTTTCTTTCAGATTGGTTCTTTGATATGCCCCCTCTTCGCATGGTATCTATTAAACTAAACTTTCACCGAAATGCAACAAAGACAAGACAGGTTAAGATTTGGTCACGCAAAATGTATACATATATCAGGATAAAAAAACGTTTGCAAAACTAGCTCTCCTAGATTAGATGATGCTGGTGGTGGTAGAAAGGTTTATGCTCTAGATCTGATCTGCGGAAAAGCATCGTGTTTGCTGAAATCATGTAACACCACGGGATATATGATCTATGATAAACGATGTGTATATAACGACCCCTGTAACTGCGATTTTTACTTTTTTATTCTTTCACAACCAAAAATATTGGGGAAAGGGCTACAATGTTAAAAAGTAATGTCATTATTGCACTCATGTTCATGGTGCTTGGAGGGAATGCCTGGATCTCTTCATTTTTTAAAGATTCGATCCATTAAAGTGGACTATTTTAATTCATATATTTTAAAATATCTAAATTTTTAGAGTACCTTTGAAACAGGAGAGATTATATTCAAGCACTTAAGTAAAAAGTCATAGGACGTAAGTTAGTGAATAGATAGCCGTGCATGGATGAAAAAGAATATTTCGCATTTGCAATTCGCATTGTTGCTTCCAGTTCAGTGTTTGTGTGTGTTTAGCACTTGTCAAGCTGTCAATCATAATGAATTTTGGGGTAGTCTTCTGCACGACAACACACCATATCCATATTGCGTGCCGATAATGGCTGTAAACGTGAAAGGGAATTATAAGTGTAGCTGTTTGGTAAATACGAATCTACAACATATAGGTCTGCAATGCTTCCTTCCTTCCGTGAAATTTCTCCAGGGATTTGATAATCATTGTTTATTACTATTTGCTGACAATTTTCTCGATAAAGTAGCGAATGACATGACCCCATATGTAGTATTGTGAAGCCGAGTAATTAACAATAATTTTGACTCAGTGTACTCCAATTTCAATTTTTTGTTTAACGTTTTCCCGGAATTTGATTTCTATTGTGTACTTCCTTCCATATCTTCATCATCAGTATTGGAAACAGGACGGAGCGACGGAATATTTCATGGAAAGCTCAAATATTGCTTCTGCTTGTTCACATTGTAGTCTCCTGGAGAGCCCAGTTCGCCCCAACCTTCTGTCGATAGGTTATCAGTGTCGTTTGCCCCGGACTACTGTGAAAAGTCTGGGGGACCTGAAAATCATGGTGAAAGTGTGGGGGAAAGTAGTGGGAGACCAGGATCTGATGTCTCAGTAAGAGTTAATTTATTCAACATGTCTGCAATTGATGGGCGGGACATACCCTCCCCAGGGGGAGGATCTACTACGTCCCCTCCAGCTGCAGGTCTTGGGGCTGGACCTACAAGATTATCTGCAAACTTAACAGGTATTATTAGCATTATTAAAAACATTCAAATCGTTTCTACATCATTTCTTAAAAACGCTCATGTTTCAAACTAAAGACGAGGAAGATGACTATTCGGCTTCAATGAATGTAATTCTTCAACGAAGAGCATCTCAAAGAAAAGTAAAGGGAATGAGTAAAAGGAGAACCTCTTCGCCTTATGACAGTGACAGGTAATTCTCGTATTTTTATTAAAAAAATAATAATTCTTAAAATATAAGCCTTCAGGTTCTATAATATAGCACAGTAAAAATTATTAGTAAAAGTAGTATTAGTAAAGTGGGCACACATTAAATTAGATTTAGTAGTAAACGCTGATTAAGTACTCAGCAAGCAATTAGGTGAAGCCAGAATCTGTCATTTGATTCAACTGGCAGTGAGAGAATAAATTGTCTAACTTTGACTTTTGTGATAGGAGGAGGTCCTCTGTTTTCACTACAAGCTCCGGAGAGTAAGGGAAAAAAATCATACATGCAAAAATTATAACTTGTGAAAATTCAAATCATTTTATGAAATGAATAAACTCGAACGTAGAACTGCGATAACGATGGAAGGAGGAGACGGGGCTACTCAAGAACAAATCTTTGAGAATATCCGTTTGCACAAGGAATTGTTGGATAGCGTGAAACAGCAACCTTGGGACATGAGACGGAAGCTGAAGTTGATTCAACAAGCAAAAGAGTATGTTAAACGACATGAGGGCCAGCTACAGGAAAGACTTGCACAATTAACTTTGACTTTTGTGATAGGAGGAGGTCCTCTGTTTTCACTACAAGCTCCGGAGAGTAAGGGAAAAAAATCATACATGCAAAAATTATAACTTGTGAATAAACAAATCATTTTATGAAATGAATAAACTTGAACGTAGAACTGCGATAACGATGGAAGGGGGAGACGGGGCTACTCAAGAACAAATCTTTGAGAATATCCGTTTGCACAAGGAACTGTTGGATAGCGTGAAACAGCAACCTTGGGACATGAGACGGAAGCTGAAGTTGATTCAACAAGCAAAAGAGTATGTTAAACGACATGAGGGTCAGCTACAGGAAAGACTTGCACAATCAAAAAGCACACGAGATATCATGGCGCGATTCAAATTACTCCTAATGCGAGTGAGAATGACATTCGATTATCTTTATGTAATTACGAAATTAGGAATTGTAAAATCACACTGACCTTTTCGTAGTATTTGCAACATTTCAAACGCGAAGTCTCAAATCTACTGGCAAACATGGTTCCGTGGGAGCAACGAATCAAAGAAATTGAATCTCACTTTGGATCAGTGGTTGCTTCCTATTTCACGTTTCTCCGATGGGTTTTTTGGATTAATATTGTGATCTCTGCAATTCTCATTTGCTTTGTAATGGTCCCTGAGGTAAAATGAAATATTTCATAAGTCAAAGTCAAAGGACTATTAAAAAGTATGTATTTCGTGATGTACGGAATTGATCATAGATGCTAGCTGCTGACAAATCAAAAGCAGGACAAAGAAAAATTTTACTCCCTTCAGAAGAACGAACCGCAGCCCATCTTGGCACATTGTGGGAGTTTGAAGGGCTTTTGAAGCATTCCCCCATGTTTTACGGGTACTACACTGATCAGAAGAAAACAAAGGATGGATATCCTTTACCTCTATTCTATTTCATCACAGGACTGGGGGTTTATATTTATAGCTTTGTTGCCATTTTAAGAAGGTTAATGAAGTTAAATGTTTTCATCATTTCTAATGTACCTATGTCATTCTTATGAAAACGTAATACTTCAAACAAAAAACTATTCATGGTGCTTTTAGAATGGCAGCCAATTCTAGACAATCAAAGCTTTCTGAAAAGGAAGACGAGTGCGCCTTCTCATGGCGTTTATTCACTGCCTGGGATTACATGTATTGGAAATCCAGAAACAGCTTTCAATCGATTCGCCTCAATCACAATGGGCTTTAAAGAAGCTTTGCTTGAAGAAAAGGAGAAGACGAAAGATGAACGAAAGTGCGTAATGATTCTAAAAATAGTAGTTAATTACATCTGTAGATATTTCATCATTCACCTGATTATGAAAACTCATGGGAAAATTCTGGTTTCAGTTGGAAGGTCATCAGTCTTCGAGTGCTTGCCAACTTTCTCATCTTACTTCTCCTAATGTTCTCTGCTTTCGCTGTGATTCAAGTAGTGGAACGGTCTGCAGACGTGAAATCCTGATGACTCCTGGTGGCGCCAGAATGAAATCACTTTAACACTGTCTTTGATTACAACCATTTTCCCCAACATTTTTGAGCTAATTGGAATGCTGGAGAATTACCATCCAAGAAAGCAACTACGGTGGCAATTAGCTAGGTTATTACAACAGCTTTTACTTTCATGGCCTTGAATTTAATCGATAAAATTCCTAGAAAAAGATGGTCTTGTGTGTGATTTTACAGAATCATGGTACTCAACTTTCTCAATTTGTACACACTCATATTTGCTTTGTTCGGAAAAGTTAGTACGATGACGGAAGAGCTTCAGGCAATTCGACAAAATCAGACTACCCCGACGACTCCAACAATTTCCTATACCACCGAGCCTCCGCCTTGCACCGATGTTATCGTCAACTGCACTTTACTTGACGAATATTCATCTTACGAGGCAATAAAAGAAACTAAGGCAGTGCTTGTGTTTATGGCGAATTTGACAACACTGCTTCCTTCCTCTCCTGCCGATTACCCCACAACGTCAGCAAACTTTCCATTTCTAAACACCTCCACGACCACGGCCGCTGGAAAGTTTAACTTGACAGAATTATGGACAGTCATGAATACCTTGCATCCTCGAACCGACTTGGCTCAAATATTCAACACAAGTAGTACATTATCATCTTCTTCGTCATCTTCCGCAGATTTCTCATCTGAAAGTTGGTCAGAATATCTAGAAAATGAGAATTACACGTTTTGGACGAACCAGTCTTCCATCGACTTGAATGATACACAGGGATTGTGGGTTCCTGAGAATAAAACTGCTCTTGTGAGTGCCTTCCCAATCATAATAAAACTAATGAATGCATATTTGGCAACTTTAATTCCAGCATTGGTGAAAACTACTCCTTTCGTTGGAGAGTATCCTACGACAGGCTTTATGAATGTCACACTTGACCCCCGAGTACACTCTGTCGTAAATAGCCTGGGAACAACCTTGCTTCCTGTCGATGATACCTCCATTTTTTCCACCATGAAATCAACGAAAAAGCCACGCCTGGGAAAGAAAAAGAACAAGAAAAAGTCTGTTCCTAGATCAAAGCGACAATTTGTTGCGTGGGATTACAATAGGTACATTAATCAAAACAGCGTAAGTAATGAAATTATTACAAATCCTGCTGGATCAAGCAGCACAACCAGCATAACGACCACCCCTAGGACGGAACCTCCTGACGAAGATTATACACAACCGGATTGGTCACGCTATCCTGTAATTAGCGGTGAAATCGAACCCGTAGAGTCACAGCAGCAGTCGGAAGGAGTAGACGATGTTATGGATAATGAAGGATCTTCTACTACCGAAGAAAGCGAGCTGAGCGAAAATGAAACGCTGTCCCGTGCACCTTCCAACGACTCAGGCGGCGTTTTGATTATTGGGGGAAACGGAAGCAGAAAATATTGGATAACAAAGCAGACGACACGTGGGGACATTCCTAGCGAACTCGATGAAGAAATTACTACCTCGACAACTACAGAAATGACATCAACTAGTACGAGCACAGTGGCACCGACCACCATAGAACCGACGCCAGAGTCACTGGAAAGATTTTTGACAAATGTGATGACAATGATCACTCTAATATTTACTCATAACTCAACAAAAACAGATGAAATTAACTACTCAAAAATCAAGGACTTTTCGAAATGGATCACAACTCTAGAAAGTGTGGTAGAAACTAGAAAAGTTTCACAAGCTTATTTAAATTCGACTTTTGGAACAACTGTGAAAGTCAATGTTGACGAGAAGGATTTGAAAACATGTTACGTGACGATTTGTGAGAATGGGACAACAGTCCCAGAGGAAATAACCCAGTTTCTAAACTGCTCCACAAGCATAACGTGTGCGCTAGAGACACTAATGGGCCCAAGAGCAGATAATTGCTGGATTCCCACAAGTAGTATTTGCATGAGTAAGTGCAATCCATAGAATTAACAATTTTGGGGCAATGTGAGAAAAGTTGTAGATTTACAGATAACTTTCAAACTTATAGCCACCACCGAACCTGCTCCTACAATGGATCCGGATATAAGCAAAAAGCTTCGAAAACTTTGTTGGGAAACAATGTTTGGCCAGGAAATTGTCAAATTGACAGTTATGGATTTGGTATGCTCCATAATATTCGACATTAGGCATTGCGACATACGTCTTAACAATCACAATTGAATCTTTTGCAGATCATAACGGTTGTCTTCATCTTGGTTCTCGATTTCATCCGAGCTATTTTAGTCCGAATCTTGAATCCCTGTTGGTGTTGGGACCTTGAAAAATACGTTTCCTCAATACGGCGACTTTAAGATAGCGGAAAATATTCTTCACCTCGTGAACAATCAAGGGATGGTTTGGATGGGAATGTTCTTTTCTCCAGGCTTACCGACTTTGAACCTTTTCAAGCTCGTGATTTTATTATACATTAGATCTTGGGCTGTTTTAGTAAGAAATTTGACATATATATTTCTAAAAAAATATACAATCACAAATCACAATTCAAATTAGAGTACTAATGCGATGCAACAAAACGGTAAGTAATTACATGATTAGACAAATTCTTTGTTGAAACAGTTACTTTCTCCGTGTCAAAATTCTGTCCCATGAGGTTGTTAATCTCGTCGAATCCTTTATTTTATTTAATATAATTTAATTTAATTCAATCTTTTAAACGTTCCTGTATTAGTATTTCTAATTTTGTTTTACAGACATGCAACATGTTTGAACTTGGTTATATATATATTCACAAATATATATTACAATAATTTGAAACAACTTTACTAATGAGGTTGGACTCTCGTTTTCAATTTTGTTTTCAGACCTGCAATGTGCCCCACGAGACCGTATTTCGAGCTTCTCGTTCCAACAATTTCTATTTCGCTTTGCTTTTGTTCATGCTTTTTCTCTGTACGAAACTGGCAGGAAAAAAGAAGGATGAAACTCCGTTAGCAAAATGGGCAATGCTAATTCCAATGGCGGCCAAAGATAAAGATCCCAGCAAAGCGAGTACCATGGGAGGTGGTGATCCGGAGAAAAAATCTTCAATATTGACTAGTGGGAAAATGACCGGTTTTGCCGGCGCTGCTAAAAGAGCGGCTTTGAAGGCAAAACAACAACCAGGAACTGCGACCGGGTCGCCACAAGAACCGATGAAACAACAGCAAGGTTCTACGGGAGGAGAAGACGACGGAAATGCAACAGACGTTGATCAGGCGTCCCTTCCTGAAGATCAAACTCATGCCACTGTGGTTGCCGCAAAGCAAAGCTCCATCGTGGGCAGTAAAGTTCCATACCATAAGCCAGCAACTAGAAAACCGTCTTGCACGGACTCAGTGGCTTCCACCAGATCAGAAATCCCAGTGATAAAAATAAGCGAAGAGGAAGAGTCAGCGTCTAAAGCTGGAGGAGGAAATGGTAAAACTGATGTTGGAGAGGTAGTTACAAAGCAGCCAGTCTCTCATGACGCGTCCGTTAAACCTGAGGAATTACGAACACCATCCATTCCAGAAGGAGCTCGAAGCCCGAGCATTGACCCGGAGAAAAGAAAGAGAGTTATGAAAGGCATCATCCAAGCTTCAAAAGTACGACTGAAATTTAATTTCGCATAAAGAGGTTAATATTAACAGTAATAATTATAAAAATATGTTCTCTTACAGGGGCAACCTGGAAGCAGTTCTTCGACAGAAGCCGGAAAGCGTACCGGTGACGCAGGGGCTGGAGGTATATAACCCCAAGTTTTTCCATTAGGAGATTCCTTAATATTCCACGTTTACTTAAGAATTAAGAAATAGATGCATAACAAATGCAGTTACCTTTTAAGCCTTACAGTATTTTTTACCTACGATTCTATTACCATAATATTTTTTACATCTTCATACCTCCCTAATATCTCATTTATCGTTCCATTTTCCATTACCGACCGGTGTAACTTTCAGACCTTCTCATATTTCACTACAATTCTATTCAATATAAAATAGTGTTGTGTAATATAGGTGAGATAAAAATGAGCCAATAAGCATGCAAAATTAGTTTATAAATAAATACATCCGAAAATGTTAAGGTAAGATTATCAACCAAATTATAATGCAATATAAAAATGCTTTTTACATGCCCGTCAAACAATACAATCATAAACAATTAAGAATGACATGTAATTTTTCAGCCACAAGGTTTGGAAATTATGAAAGAAAAGATGATCTTGCATTGCATGCCACACGGGAATGAGAAATACATTTTGCAATTTTTTTCAGTATTTGCTATGCCGCAAAAAAACTTTATTCGATCACTCGCCAGCCTCTTCCAGTATGTAAGCCTAAAATCTGTGTCTTTTATACCTCATATAGTCATTGCCGAATGAATTAGTGACTTAATTACACGCGTATTTACACTACATGCAATTATTTGTATGATATTATATTATTGCTTTTTAAAACTCAACCTTGTAATGATTAATTAAATAAAGTTCTGTAATAAAGCAATCAAATCTTTAATTCAAAACTCACAAAACGTGTCAGTACATATCTACATTTAATGCATAATCAATCGGGTGAAAAGTCACGTGCTTTTTAAGTATCACTGTCTTCATTGTTTCACGTACCCTGACAAAATCGAAATTCGTGTAATTCATTGGATACCGATACCAGTTTAGTTTGAAAATGGCTTATTCTGCAATACCGCTCTTCGTTCAATCAACCATTCTTTTTTG
>JAHZMX010001344.1:0-13712 GCA_027743895.1 Seira musarum | reverse complement strand
TGACAGCTTATGGATCTTTAGAGACATTGAGACAGTATTCTGAGAACATCTTTTTCGCATTTAACCCTTTTCCTCAGCTATGTCTTTACAGCTGTATTAACAGCTTTTTTCCATTGTATTTCTTTATGCCCTTTTGGTGGTTTTCTGAAAAACTAAACTGACTGGAAAACCTGCTCAAATTCCAAATTTTAATGAGGGAAGTTGAAAGCTGGCTGTTGAGAAATCTCTACTTTCTTTCTCGACGTAACGAGTATTACTAACAAGGATTTCAAAGAATTTGGATAACTCTCTTTGGGTTCACGGAACTTCTTTGGGGCGCACCCATACGAAATCAGATACGTTGCCTTTCTCACCCATTTCTTCACTTCAAAAATCCTTTCGTCCAGAAATCATTAATTTCTATTGGAAGACAACGACATCAAAACTGCTTTATCATCATTTAACGGGTTCACTCCAGGACATTTCAAGGAATCACTTCCTGATTTTGATCTTATAAAACATGACATTTTCCATCCGTTTATGTAAGAAGAAGGTAATTGACTTTCCTTCATCTTTATGAGTGTGCAAATGACAAAATGACGACGGTAAAAAACGGATGCGTTTCCTCCAAACCTACTAATACGCCTCTTAATTCCTTCCCAAAAAGTCTATAAACCCTTTGCGTAAATTCATTGCGTCTGCACATGGCTTTTAAAGTGTCAAAATGCCATTAAAATGAGATGAAGGTAAATATGTAACATTTAACTGCATCTTTTCTTACCTGGAAGTAGTTCAATGAGCATAGGCTCATGTTGCCCATCATAGCTGCCTCTGTATCCACTAATTTCGTCATCAGCTCTACGTGTTGGCTTCTTTTTCCTCTTCCTTGGATGACAATCTGGGGGCCGACGCCTCACGTGGAACATGATTGAACCTAAAAATAGAGAATCATAAGGTATACAGTACATGATGCACATATCTTATTTACAGACTGATGGATAGCTGGAATATGATACATTCATTATATTTTATCATGGATTTAGAACAGAGTTATTTAAAAACCCAACCATATTACGTCACCAAATGACCTGCTAAGTGTCATCTACTTCATGCAACTTCTTACCCGTCCAGAAGGACATGAATTTTATCCACTTTCCTGTATTGATATACAAAACGTGTATAATTATTATGTGAACGTGCTGGGGGTCTAATGGCAGGTATTAGTGCTTTAAAAAGTTGTATTTACTTTTTCTGCATATAAAACCACAACGGACACAGAAGTTTGACCTTATCACCAGTAGACCGTATTCGTTCAGTAGTATTACGTAATTGGTGATGTTTTATATATACCAATCAATTAACATTGTGTATCGATTACAAATACCAAGAAATTCACGTTTGTCTGCATGATGCTTTTCTAAATGACCACACATCTAGTAAAATAATAAGTAATCTTATACGCAATTCTCTACTCCAGATTTGTTACGGTAATTGTTTGACAGATTTTACATACAAACTACTTACGTAGTAGAAAATAGACGGCCAATCTTTTTAAAACTCTGAAGATTCTAAAACTATCATCAATCATATTAGTCTAGTTTAAAAGTTAATGAAAACCTAGGTTTATTTTAAGACATAAAAAACGGACAGCACATCATTAAACTTCGTCGCGTCATGTCAGCCATGAGACTATGTCGGGGAGATTTCAGTTCCTTCCTGGATTATCTAAGATTGAAATCATGTGATGTGTACATTGAAAGAATCTTTCCACAACTTCCACGAACCGTCTACTCTTTCTGGAGACGGGGTGAAAGAACTAAAAATTGAAAATTATGCTCATGGTAAATACATGTGCATAGGTATGAACGAAAAAGAAACAAGCATGAGGTAGCTCATCTATGTGAAAGCATGTAAAACTTCATACTTTCTTCCAGTTTTAGAAAGTGGAAAGTGAAAGTCTTCAAACTAAACACACCTACTTAATCGAAGGAAAAGGAGGGCTTCCCACACATCTTAAAAGAAAATTGAACTTTGAAAGTGAGGTAGCAAAAATAATGGGAATTTTGAATTTTTTGGAATTCTTATTTACGACTTTCTTTGAGCAATTACTGATCCTTTCTGAGAAAACACACAATAAATTGAAAATAAGAAAAAAAAATATTTCGGGTAGGAAGCAAACACATCTAAGAGTTCAGCATAAATTGAAAGCAGACACTATATTAGTTTACTTGCTTTGCAACGAATAAATAACGAAGCAAACCTAAGAACATATTTACTTTCAAAGTTGAATGATATATGAAAATATGATAAACAAAAATGAATATCGACATCACTCAAATCAACACAAAAGGAAGCTTTTAAGGCTGACTGAAGCCAAAATAAAACCAAATTATATTTGTCGTCTATTTCTTCATGTATGTGAATTGCAATTCCGAGTAAATTTCACATTGCCCCAAACTTTCCATATGAATCCCTTGTAGCTAAAAAGATTCAACAGCAAAGTTACTTTTGCTTAACAAGTACCATCTACCTAAATCAGGGACAACGGCTATGCCTGCAGCTTCCATTTAAATTCGGCTTCCCTGACAAAGCTTTTTAAGAAAACATCTGAAATTTTGAAGATTTTCCAAAGAACATGGTATTATGCGTTTGTCTGTCTGACTCTGTAAGTTAAAAGTAGGTGAAGTAAAAGTAAAATATTGTGGTTTGTTTAGTACGACCTCGACTGCGAGAACGCGTAAGAAAACCTACGTAAACAAGGATTTTTGGTGTATGCTTGATCGAATTTTCTTTCACTCCAAAAATCGGATTTCTTTTGGTGGAAATCCAGCAGCTTTAAGAAGCTTTTAGAGGAAATGTGTAAGAAACATGAGGTGAGTGGCAAAAATAAGGAAGTAGCTACCTGTTTGTGACGCCCACATTTCCAACAACATTAAAATTACAAAGGCTTCAACGAAGCATAATTTATTAAATTTCTGGAAATATCCCGTCAATTTCGGAGAAAATGACACCCAATAACTTTTAAAAGATAGTACACCAGATTCATCGTATATTTCCAGCGTCGGTGAGGTACAATTCTAAACTCGCGGTTCGTTCATGAATGAGAAAATCTTTTTGCAGGAAACATTCGAAAGGAACCAATATGATCAGTAATATAAAAAAGTACGATGAATCGATTCTATTACTTTCATCCACAAAGGAAACTTATGAGGACAAGGGCGATGTTATGCCAATTTTACTACAATAGTATTACAACTATAACCGATATCACGTCCCTTTTAGATTTGACGATTTTTTTATCGATTCATATTTGAAAGAGGTCTACAAAATATGTAGATGCCTACTGATGGAATTTAATTAAAAACGGAATAGACAAAAGTTGATATTGCTTTTATAATTTAAAAAAAATACATGAAGATGCAAGTAACATACCCAGAACAACCTCCACCTGACAGTTCCGTCTCCGAGTTGAGAAGGACCACAGACCCATCATAGCTGTCAGTCTTTTGATTTAATGGGGGTGAGTGATCATAGAACGGTGAAAATATGATTACACCCTTGAAAAAATATTTAGCTTTCATGAAAGCCACAGACTACAACAAGTTCATGCTTTAAAAGCACAAAGTTCACTGTTTTTTTTTTCTTAAATTAAAACAATCCAACTTGGACCTGTCCCAGGTGCATAAAACTAAGCACAGTAATCCATTTCACATTGGAAGAGCCATTAGCCTCAAAGCAAGCTTTGAATAAAAAATTACTTTCTCCCTCAAGTAATGTTTTCCATTTTCAACTGATGTGATGATGGGGGAGATGGATGCGGGTGAACATTAAAAAAGTTACCTATGTGCTTTATGCCAAAACTTTATTCTTCCCTCTCTCACTTTCTCTCTTTCTCTCTCTCTTATTTCAAAACTCGGAGTAATTATTTAATTGAGTTGTCTTATCTCCTTGTACTTGTTTTCTCTAGCGGAAAAAAACTACTCAACAAATTGTAAAGTTTGGTTTCTCTGTTCCCAAGAGAGAACTCCTAGAGTGAAACAAGCGGAAGGAATTTACTTTTGATGGAAAAACATTTTCACTATTGGAATAGGTTCTCACATATCATGCATTGGTCTGGCATTGTTTCTCGGCCACATACGGACTTGAATTTATCAAGAAACAACTACGCCGCAACAACTTTTCAGGTAATGTGGTACAATGAAATTGAAATTCTTGACGAAATTACTCCCTAAATTGCGCTTTTTCAATTTGCAATTTTTATTAAATTGTNTGCATTGGTCTGGCATTGTTTCTCGGCCACATACGGACTTGAATTTATCAAGAAACAACTACGCCGCAACAACTTTTCAGGTAATGTGGTACAATGAAATTGAAATTCTTCACGAAATTACTCCCTAAATTGCGCTTTTTCAATTTGCAATTTTTATTAAATTGTTTACGTCAATCTCCTTACAACTTTTTACCTTCAATTCAAATTCACTACTCATTGGAAGGAAATGCAAAAGCTTATAAATAGGAAAGCATTAGAGCTTTTAAACACGTTTAAAGATACGGAAGTCACTAGCTTCGATTTTACAAAACAGGTAAACTTTTTTTTTTGAATTCCTGAAAAGAATTCCTTTGTTTTCAATCCAATTATTTTTTTTCAATTCACAATGTACAAAAAAAATCTGATATTTTGCCTTTCCAACCTACTAAAAACAACACGAAAGTAGGTAAGAACGCGCTGTTTATGTTGCACTGGTTATAAAACCCGTTGGTAGTTCCATGCGTGCTGTCGCGACCAGAACTGACAGACAACTCAAGCCAAAACGCTCGCGAACTTTTCTATTTGTTGCACGAAAAGGAAAACGCTGCTACTCCTGTGTCTTTGGGTTTTTGCAAACTCACCGAGAAAAGCACTTTGTATTCTATGCTTCCGATGATGCCGAAACAGCGAAGTACAAAGAAACCCCTTTTCTGAAATGGAGTTTGTCTCACTTTGGACTCCATTTCATAAGCATGACAATAGATTCAGATAATAACAGCCTTCTTTCCTGGCATAATTTTTTGCTTTTTAGTGCTGAATGGAATGGGTGTTGTAAAAGAAGCGATTTTCTCGTGAAGCAAATGTCCATTTAAAACTTGAAGGACTGATTAATTAGGTAGTTTCAGGTTTACAAAAGGCAATTTTTTCATTCAAAATTGAGCATTAAAAATTGACATCAAACAGGAAAGATAGCTTATACTACATGAATACAAACGCACGAAGAATGGCAATACCATGTTCAAATATCAATCGATTTGCACCTTCAAATTGCCTTCATGTCCTTCAGATATGGCGTAGCTTTATTTTATTTATGCTGCCACACACCTCGAATTTTAAAGCATTTTATCAAAAATAGAAAGAAACAGGAGGCGTGAGAGAGGAAATAAATTGTTAAAAGTGATTTTATATTTTACCTCTGTCATTAGATTGGCTCATCAGAATTGCTAGAGGGGACTCGTCTTCATCTAATATGTATTCTCCTCCCTCACCTTCTGTCACCTGCAAGAAAAAACATTTATTCAGTTAGGGACATTAAATTCCAAGGGTAAGTATTTTTGTTACAGCACAAATTCTAAACGTAGCCTTTAATTTCAATGGTTTTCGTGAAGCTATTTATAAAAACTAAATATAAAATCGAAACAAAGGAATAAGTGGCTTGTATTCTTGACTAATAATAGAACGGATGTTACAGGTATTTTTGACAAAATTAAAGGCGACTCGGTTCAATTTAGCCCCATCGAATTTCGTATTTCACTTGTTCTACATTTTAACTTTCGAACTTAACTCCTGACACTACCTAACAATCAATGTAAGTAAGCCGATTTTATTGAACTTCAGAGTCTATTTAACAATCTTTGTTTCTCCTTCAATATTGTACAGCCACTAGATGAAGAACATGTTGACATTGGTTAACAACGATGGAATAATTGATACTGTAGGACGCAAAAAAAGTAGTTGGCCAAAGTCGGAAATTCCTAATTTGAAAGGCGCATTCTTAAATTGAGTCAGAGAGCATTTAAATATGCTTAATTAATTAAATTAAACGCGATGCACTTCAATTAATCGAAACCTAAGATACACTTTTGCGTAGGTTTGAATCGGAAAAAATCGAACATTTTTTGGGAACAAACTACAATTAACTTACAGTGTTACGGAAATTTTAAAGTTTTCACTTTAGACTGAAATAACCAGATACTTACTTGCACTAAACAAAAATTCTGTGGATCCTGATTTGTTAGACCATATTTCGCCAACATTTCTTTCACTACATAAGCTGCATTGTCGTTCACAGAGAGAAGTAAGGTTTTGTACGGAACGTCTTCGCACAATGATTGGCCATATATTTTAAGAGTTCCTCCGGTATCTGGACCTCCGTCTCCTGAACGAAAGATTAGAATGTTAAAGAAATTACGAATTCAGAGAAAATACAGAGTTGTGTAATGTCGTTTCTTACGCGAGCGAAACTGTGCCAACTTTTTTTCCAACTTTTGCTGCCGTCTTCGTCTCATCACCGCTTCCGGGTTAGAGATGGATCTTGTGAAACTTGTTTCTGGGAGTTCTTCAAAATACAAACATAAAAAAGCAAGCATGAGTTAGAATTACATCTTCGATGTGGTGATAAATTTGGTAGAAGTACAACTTCTAATTCCAATAGTAATGAGTTGAACAAGTGTCGTGTGTAGTCTCTATTGTACACACACAATCGTGAAAATTCCTCAGCGGTAATTTTACAAAAGTTGAGTTGATGACAACAAGAGAATAAAAATCGTGATTGTAGTACTAACGATAAGCATTGCAATATATCTGTCATTCTACCAAATCCTTTCATTCATTTTACGATGCAGAGGTATTTCCAAATCTACTATATTTATCTAATTAGACAAAGATTAAAGGGAACATTTCAGATTCACTTTCTTTTGGAGCTAGTTCTGGAAACCCTTCTTTGAGTTTTACTATTTTTATCCTTACTTCTACATACTTTGTTATGTAAGGATACAAACCATATAATTTTCAACTGGGTGTAACTAGATAAATAGCAGTTCCATTGAAAGTAAAACAAAACGTAAAAGCCAAATTCCAGGAAGAAGTCCAGCATCCATTAATTGTAACACTCATATTTTTAGTCTATTTCTATCCGGTTAAATCCACATCTTCGCTCTGCCTTTTCCATTATACCTACTTAATTCACACATTTCTGAAAGCATGTATAATGCATTCGATATTTGCACACGAATACCTTCAAAAAATGTCAAATTGGAGATAAATGTCAATTCCCGGAAAACTCCTACGCAGGTAAAGGCTTCCAAGGTAAACCTTTTCAAAAATTGAAAGCTTGACTTTTCAGATTCATTCATGCAAGTGAAATTGAAATGACGGTAGTAAAAAAAAGTTAAGTATGTGAGGTAAGCTCTAGACCTCCAATATAAGTGCGTCCATTCTAAAAAAAATTGCTTCCTCACATTTAGCTGAAGTACGTTTGACCATGACATACATTTCAAAAGTTTAAGCTACATACATCATTTCCTATTAATACGGTTAACTAACACAAAATATTTTGTAATCCGACAAGCCAAAAGTATCTAATAGCTCACATCAATATCATAAACCGTCTTACAATCAGTAACCACTGGTTTAATTCAACCAAAAAGCTCCATATTTGGCCAATTTAATTTTTGCCTTGTCACTACATTTTTTTCATGCTGGACGACAAACAGGACTATTGAATACACCTGCGCTTTTAGTTTTTCTTGAACACTCTTAACTATAAAAAATATTGAAACCCCTAAACGTGTCCCTTGGTTCTGGAGTCATATGGTTCAATTTTGCAACAAAAGTTTCATATCCAATTAATTCTCACAAAATATGGTAACAGCTTTCATGAGAAAAGGGACAAAAGTAGTTTCATTTTCATAACAAAGTTTACAGAAATAGTTTTGAATGGGACAAACAAACAAAGAATTCGTAGAAAGGAATTGTACATCTACGGAAAAAACCTAAAATTGAGAAAACCCAATATAAAACATAACCTAATATAAATTCATTTTGCTGTCGCATACTATTAATTAAAACATCAACTCCCTTTCATATTTCATTTATATTTTTACCCTACACCTTTACTTAAAATAAGACATTATTATTTTTCATCTGAGTCATCGCATTGTAAAATAAAATTATGGATTAATTAACGGTCTATTTCAGTATTAAAATTACGCTTGTTGTCATCAACTCAAAAGACACAGGCCCGACATACATGGCATGTGTGTATCATAGCACAATTGTCTTGGTCTGAATCATTCATAAAAGTTTCTGTTGATCAAAAAGCGTACCATTGTAAAGCTTCTCTGCAGCACTTTTTGCAGCTTCAGCAGCCTTTGTTTTCTCTTGCAACTTTTTCAACTGCTTCTTCTCCCGCTTGCTCAACTTCCTCTTGAAACTTTCGCTTATTGTCACCTCTGGCACAGCTTTGCTCGGCTGGTGTTGTGTAATAGGAAGAAAGAAACAAACAAAATTAGTTTGATAATCAGAGCATAACCAAGATCGATGATAATGTTAAAGTTACTTATTATTTGAAGCTCCGCAAATCAAAATTGTAAATGGTTGTTAAAATAAAATAAGTATGTATAGAAAAAAAAAGCGGTGATTGTTATTACTGAAAAGTCGTAACCAAAGAAAGATGAGAAAAACACATTCAGTTTCAGTCTACCGTACATCCTTTACATGAAACGAACGAAATGAATCATCATCAAAAAGAAAACCAGAACATTAGAAATGGATGAAGAAACAAGTGCAACTCTTAAAACATGATTTGTGACGGTCATAGTCATAGTCATGGGCATTCTTGTTATGACAGTCTCTAATCAAAAAGTCATTATAAGTCATGTAGTAACTTCATTTCTAATCACATTAATTTTCGCTGAAACACTGCTATCATCAACAGAAAGCGTGTATGCATTTTCTGATTTTCATAATCACATAAAATTGTTGTCTTTCAATTTTATGTGTAAAGTAAGCTAAAATATATTACAACGTGCGAAATGATGATTAATGGCTTTATTTATTTTATCCACATGGCTCATTGCCCTCATCATCGTCAATTATGGGCACTATGAAAACAGCGCTCTTTGATTTATTACTTTTCCGCACTTTTCGTGGGTGCAAGCGCGTGAGCATATAACACAACTTCATATTTTGGGAAACCGCTACTCAAAGTAAACATTAATTCAAACACGGTGCATTACTTCCTCTTCAGATTAGTATATGAATTTACGCTTGAATCAGTTCTTTGAATAAAAATCGTTTGATAAGCAAGCATGTGATAAAACTGGACATAAATTGTTTGACTGTTTTGGTGTGAAATCAGAAGATAAGAACAGAAATAAACAAAAAGGTCAACGGACGTTCATGGAGTAAAATCAAGAGTTGCTCTACATCTACATGTATCTCTGGAAAAATGATTACAGATAATTTCCAAAATTTACTTGAACATGTAATTATTACCTCATTTGGCTCAGAAATCTCAAAAAGATCCAATCGATTGGCATTCCATTGTGCTATAAGCTGGCGCAAAGTTTCCCGTGATTGTGGGTGAGGGTTTGCAACTTCCGGTGCATTCGCCCCCATTTTATAAATGTCTTCTTGGAAGAACCTAATGACGACTCATGAAGATGGCTTCGTGATGAAATCTCAAGGGATTCAAAAAAAAACACCGTTTTGAATTCACTATCTTTTTCACACTATTAAATTCACTTTACTTTTGCTTCCGGTTTAACTTGCATTAAAAATCTGTCACTTTAAGCTACTTCCACAGATTCATTATTCAACTTTCTTCGGAACCAAAACAAGCACTACTGTCGTTCGTATTGCTGCTGGCATTAAGAGGAAGTATTAAATGCCAGACTAACTTCACTAGTAAAACTTTTGATTCTCCCCAGAATCCTTGCAAACATCCGGTACGTCACTCTCCTCTCTTTTCCCTACCTCCGGTAAATTTTGACACGTTTCTGCAAAAAAAAAACAACGAAGAACACGAATTAGACCTACAGCAACGGCAACACGACTAGACTAGACAAGCACGGTACATCTAATTGAAAAATTTTCGCTCGACTCGACTTGACTCGAACTAATTTTTTTGACAGTTCTGTACACTTTACCACATCAACATGAAAACTGACAAGATAGCGCCTAAAACAACTCTCTACGCTCATGATTCATGATGACTTAAACAGCGACTCCGTTTCATTCCGCTCTACCACCATCATCAACCATACCACAACGACTAGGACTACCTCCTCCATTATTGCATTATCAGCGTCAGCAGCGCAGACGTAGCGAAAACCCCAAAAAGCAGAACAATTTTTTTTCATTCAGTTCAGTTAGATTCGAAATCCTTTTTTTCACACGCTGGGCTCACGGCCAAAAATACAGAGATAATAGTTCTCTCTCGGATGAGCAGCACAACAATAATAACCAGAACATGTGTAATGTGTAGTCGTAGCCCTGCAGAATTCCTCAATTTTCTTGCATTCATGCACCAAAACAATTTCCTTTGCCACTCATCTCATCACTTCAAATTAAATCATCATCATCTTCTTCATCATTATGATCATGATCATGATCATCCTCACATATTGCACATCCCTGCACAGCCATAGCTCAAGCCAAAGCAATGAGCCGAGCTCACATGTGTGTGTGTGCTGTGGAGTTTAGCAACTTTCATAACACATACACATAGTTTGAGAATTGGTATTTTTGCCAACAAAGGCTAGCACGTTTTCTCATTTTTAGTCCTTGGTCCACTTTCGGTGGTACAGAGAGTAGCGAAAAAAATAAGTTTAATACAAATTAAATAAACTGGTGAACATACCTTTTTCCTTAACTGTACTTTAACTCGCCAACATATTTTTTTTATATTTTTAGTGAGGACCTGATTCTGGCTATTATTATGTGTTTAGCTTTTTTTATTTCTCCCCCCATTTAAATGCATTCCGCTCTGATGCCACTGCCACTTGCTTTTGGTAAATCCTGATTTTGATTACTTCAGCTGCAGTTCGGCCTGCAAGCTGCGGTTTAGTGAGCAAAGCTCAATGCTCATAAGCATAAATCTCAATTAGCTTTAAAGAATTGAAAGAAAAAATTTTAAAATGCAATTTTATACGCATGCTCCGCACATGTGCAACCTTAAATTTTGATTTGACTCTGAAAATCTCAAAGTTCATTCCAATTGCAATTTTTTCAGAATATGAGCTTTGCATTGTATTGCAAATTGCCCAAATTTTTAAATGTGCAAGCGTGACAATATTTCCAAAAAATTGATGAAGTTGACACTCTCTAAATCATGATGACGTGACAAAGTTAGAGCCTTGCTGTTTTCCATTACAATTGTGTTGCCAGTTGCCTGCTGATGCTGACTCGAATGATTTGGTGATTGAAGGGATGCCATGCAATGCCATCACAAGTCTATTCAATTCATTGAGCAACCACTAACTTAACTACACACACAGGCACAAGAACAGAACTAATTGCATTGTCTGATGTTTGATGATGCTGATTGAAATCAATGATTCTTTTCACAGATCAGATTCATCTTTCTTTTCATGGGATGATAACAATGACCAAAGCGTGTCCTACAATTTGACAACAATAAAATCTCGTGGTACATAACTGAGCATGCAACGCAATGTAACAAACAGTAAAAATCAGTAAAACCAGCAGCAGCTTTTTATTTCCTTCCATTTGCATACGTAGACTATGGCAGAGATGCAAAATTTATACTAATTATGAAAGAAAAAACCAGCTTCTCATTTAAAGGGAAAAGTGTTACGTACATACATTCAAAATCCCTTTCGCTGAAATTATTTTTCAAAGAAAATTGCAAGTTATTTGAGTATTGACATCACAAAGAAAAAAATTATTAATATCTACAATCTACTCCCTTTTCCTGTTTGAAGACAACAAAAAATCCTCTTAATCTCTTGCATTTGATTCCTGTAATGCTCTCAATCCCAATCAAATCAGATAATACGAATGTAAAATCCTCATGTTCTGACTTGTCGTGTGTAATGTAATGTGTATGCATGGTGTGGTGGTAGCAAAATACCAAAGGTCCCATTCAAATTCGCTGACTGAACAAATACGCATTAGTAAAAACACTTCTTGTTTTATGCCTTTTTAAAGATTGTAATCTTGCTGCTGACTTGGCTTATTGTTGTCCTCTTTGAAAAACACTTTCACATTCCATTAAACGAAAATATAATATTCCTGCTGACTTGACTGGTTTTCGATTTTGGGAATTTTTTTATAGTTCAGTTTTGACCGGTTAAATTTTGAGAATGTACAGAACTACCAAAAAAGCTGTCTAATGAGATGAAATGAAGGAGGAGGCGGTGATCAAACATGCAGGGAAAACACAATTGATTTAAAAAAAAAAACATATTTCGCAATATTTTTGTTTACCGATGGAACGAGAGATGAGTCGATCACGAACGATTATGATGATGAGATGAGGGTTCTTTGTTTCCTTTCATATGACGAAAGTCACTTGTCGCGACTCCACTGAGATTTTCTTTTGGACGGATCGTTTTCGTTTTGGTCTTGTCTTCGTTGTTTATTTGTTCATTGAATGAGTATAAAAAAGTTAATGAAATCCACTTAAGGCATCTATGATTAATTTGGAGAGATTTGTTACGTACGCATACAAAATAGAGTTGAACGCTACTAGGAATGTATTCCAAAAAGGACTTATGACTTATTGGACGATTTTGCTTGTTTCCTTCAAATCATCTTTGATGAAGGTGAAGATGAGGCACATTTACAATCTCAAAAAATATTTTCTTCATCATCATCACCAAAACCAAACCACGTACATAAGCACAAATAAACGTGCATGCATTAGCATAGTTTGTATGCTTAATGTGATGTTATTAATGCTAATGGGATGGAAGAGAGATTATCGTCATCAGCAGAAAAAAAGGTAGAGGAGATATAGATAGACACGAGTCACCTCTATTTAATTCCTTCTAGTTACTGCATACACAGTCACAAACTATCTGTACACAAACACTATTGTCACTTTGTCATCGCAAGTCGCGATCGTAATCATTAAGCCAGCATAAAAATTGGCAACGAGAAGTCCTTCGGATTAATGACTGAACTGACTATCAAACAACCGCTGAATGAATGAATAACCAAAATTAGGAATCCAAATAGAGTATGACTGATGATGATGATGATGTTACTTCGTTGTCAATAATATCATTAAAATGAATTGAGTTGTTACAAAATTCTTGTAAGCTGCTGTTATATTTGTATTTGTATAAACGGCACTCCGTGATTGAGGCACTGATACATACCGTTGACTATAACGGTTAATAATTTAATACATTGTAGTTGTGGTTGTAGTAATAAAATTGGAATGTATTGGAAATTCGGTAGAATGATGATGTTGATGATGAGTCACTGTTTACAAATTGTAATCTAACCGGCGACATGGACCATGACTTCCGATGGATAAGTATAAAAATATGTAGGTATCGATGATTCTTTGTGGAATAGTACGGAATGATTTGATTTGTTTGGATTGATGATAAGCCCAAGACGACAGTTGCAGTTACGTTGATTTGTATATAAAATATTCCAAGTATGTCAAAAGATGAAAAATATATTTTTGTAGTTGAAGACAAGTCGGCGTTTATTACTTTTTTTAGGA
>JAHZMX010001343.1:7136-23574 GCA_027743895.1 Seira musarum | reverse complement strand
ATGCTTGTTGTTCTATATCCATTCCTACTGAAATTTTTGATTTTGATGTCATGCCAAAGGATGGTGGTCACTCTGTTGTGATTACCACCAAAGCTCCAATGACTTCACCTATTGAGCAGTTAAGTGAAATAAAATTCTTTTGACACTACAGCTTTAGCAAGTATTTCCTTCGATTCTTTATGTAAAGCCAGAACAAACATTAGTATCATAATGTGCATAAAATGGAAAGCAAAACTGCTGCTGAGTAGAAAGGGCACAGGGAAACAAAGTTTGGAAATGAGAACATTCAAATGTACATCGTGCATTTTGTTGTGCCAAAGTTGCTATGCAATGGCTTGCTGCAGTAGCCTCCTCCAACTTCTCCAGGAAGGGTAACGATGTTCACTTGATTGAAAAGCTGGCACAGTTGTGCACTGTGGCATTTTTTGGCACGTCAAAAATATTGTATATAACTCAATATTTTTATTGCCATTAGGTGAACTACTAATATTGGCTCACTGTTGTTCATCCATTGTCAGTTTTCTCACATGTGCCTGGTAAAAATGGTATTTTACGTAATGTGTTGTGTCAACTTGACTTTTGTGTAATCCAATAAAGGACATCCTTTTTACATTCGCCTGTGCTGCATTGAAGGTTTTGTCAATCCTCATTAATTAGAAATGAAGCGCTCGTCTCAGGTAAGTGTAATGAAAAAACCGAAAATATATTACCGGAAGGCCAACTTTATTGCTTTAGAATTGTCGTCCGTGGTCGTCCCTCATATACTAGATTTTTAGAATTATCAAATATTTCAATTTAGGAAAAGGCAAAGAACGCTCCAGCCAAACCGTCAGAGGCTTCTAAACTAAAAGAAATGCAAAAAGCTTATGGCGTTCTTCCTAAGGATGCGTCTAAAAGTAAACCCTCCAACACAAAGACTAAACCAGGTCGTACTTCTGGGAATGCGAATGATGGCTCATCAGTTCAAACCAAAACTGCCACGAATACTTCGACAGCGAGGTCCAGGAATTCTGTCGGTAGTCATTCATCTACAACTACTAATCGCACCACAGGAGAAGGTCCAGCAACACGGAGGTCATATCCTGAACCGGCAAAAGCAAAACCTCCATCGAAAATTCTGGCCACTTCAAAAGCAAATTACGCTGAGAAGTACGCAGAGCAACATAAAAAAGCACTTATGGAAGGCACATCAGGACAAAATAATAATGTCACCCCAACTGCTAGAAGGAAGCCTGTTGTAAGCTCTCCTTATACTAATCTGACGCCAACATCGAAGCAAAGACAAAAAGTTCCTTCTTCGAAAGCATCCACATTATCAACAACGTCCAGGCTGACAGATCAAAAAGAACCTCCACTTTATGAGTCTGAGACTGCAAGTGAACCTGTAGATAGCAACTATGACGAAGATTTTGAAGAAGATTATGAATCAGACTTTGAGGAAGCTGGGACTAGTGAAGGCGAAGAAGACGAGGAAGAAGAACATCAGCTCAAAGCTTTTCAAAACGGCTTTAAACTACCTGAAGACGAGATTGAAGATGAGTCAATGTCTATCCATACCGATTGCGACAAGAGCTCCAGTATCAGAGAATTCGAGAAACTGGAAAAGATGGTTGAAAGAGAAGAAGAGAAAGTTGAGCTTGAGCAACAGAGAAAAGTAAATATAACTGTTTCTCAAAATTCCAAAAAGAACCTCCACTTTATGAGTCTGAGACAGCAAGTGAACCTGTAGATAGCAACTATGACGAAGATTTTGAAGAAGATTATGAATCAGACTTTGAGGAAGCCGGAAGTAGTGAAGGCGAAGAAGACGAGGAAGAAGAACATCCTCTCAAAGCTTTTCAAAACGGTTTTAAATTACCTGAAGACGAGATTGAAGATGAGTCAATGTCTATCCACACCGATTGCGACAAGAGCTCGAGTATCAGAGAATTCGAGAAATTGGAAAAAATGGTTGAAAGAGAAGAAGAGAAAGTTGAGCTTGAGCAACAGAGAAAAGTAAATATAACTGTTTCTCAAAGTCAGCAAAGGGGAGACTTGGATCTTGCCTCTGGTGAACCAGCAGGGAATATGCCCATCAAAAGTGATAATAAAAATAGGAAAGCAGAAGTTGAAGAAGATGAAGAAGAAGAAGATGAAGACACAGATAGCTTGTCTTTTTCTCCTCAGATTCCGAAACAAAATGCGTTTCCACTTACGACTGGATTTTCTTTAAGTGTTTCACCAAGCTTTCGAAGGAATAATGAAGTTAATACGGGTTCTGGAAGGAACGACTTAAATGATTCAATGGGGTTGCCCACAAACGAATTAAGAGGTCATGTCTCTGGTACTGTCGAAAAAAGTCCAGGTCATGAACGAAATTTGGATAAGGTTCATAAAAAACAATATTAGCTTTAATTGCATTTGTTCCAGGAATGACTTCCTTGTTTTAAGCAAAATATTTGTTTTTCCTCTAGATGAAACGGACTAGTAGAGGGAAGATTATTCAGAGCATGATAAAACTTGACCGAGTAGCAGTTGATATATTTCACCTTGCCCCGTATCAATACGAACGATTTATGGCAGTATTCTCAGGCGCTGATCGCCTGCAAGTGAGGAAGCCATATCTATAGCTTACCCAAAACTCGTAAAGTTAAATGGAGATTTAATTGCGCAATTGTTTCGGTTGATTTTGTAGGCTTCTACACAGACTGATCAAGATAAATCCGAAGAGTACGCACAGACTGATCCAATTGAGCAAACTGCAAAGTGGACACAAAAGCCTCCAACTTGGTCGACAACGAGTTCCAGCGTTGATATCAGAATAGTGCGACAGGTAAGAAATAAGTTAAATACTGGGCTTCATAGAGATCGACGTTATTTAGTTAACCTTGGAATACTCTAAAAATGTATTCATTTTGTAGGAGGCGCTTGGTGTTGGCAGCGATGAAATTTCAGATGATCTCAGTCCGGACCAAAAAATCCATAAACAGTTTGATTTCCTTAACAATTGGGAGCAACTCTCAAGATTTATCATACGATCCAGCAGAAAGATGCTATATGTTTTGGAAGCAGAAGAAAGGATAAAATTGCCGGCAAACTCTGGAAGTAAAGGATCTTTGGAAACTATAAAAATGAACCGAGGTCTCTCCGTTTTAGCCAAGCTGGGGATGCATACATTAACAGCGGATGGCGAATTTGTGGCTTGTGCTAATGGATCAAAGAGAAGCTGGGCTAAAAGAGAAAGCAACAAAGTAAATTAATTATTTAATTTGACCTAGAATTTTAATGTATGCATATCTAAAATCAAAATGACATTTGGTTTTTGTTTATTCTTCCAGTGGAAATAAGAAACATACATCCAAGAACCTTGTGACGGTGTGGTCATTGAAGGAGCCCAGTATGCCTCTCTACTTTCTACGCGTTTGGGGACATGTCAGTGCCTTAAAATTGCATTTGATAGGGAGAATGGTGGTCTCTGGCAATAAAGATGGTTCGTTGAATATTTGGAATTTGGACGAAGCCATTTGCTATCATTCAAACTATCAGGAGCAAGTGATCCGTACACCAAGCGTCAACACAAGTACATTTATACAGCTTTCAACAAAATGCTTACTTGATTTTTAAATGTTTAAATGTTTTTATTATTCCACTCAAATTGTTTAGGTTGTATGATGCCGACTCACATTCTACCAGTTGTTGGAGTTGAAATGTTTTCGGAAACAAAAAATACTTTTTCGGTAACAAATGATAACTTATATCTTCTCTTCATTATAAATTGTGATAATCGTTTGGACTCGAAATTTCAAAATTAGATCTATCTCAATGGATAAGGAAGGTGTGCTCATTACGTGGAGTTGCGTCCGTTCTCAGGATCCCTTGGGCGAAAGTTCCCTTTCCCAATACAGTTCAGCATGGTCAACCATACACGTTACCGTCCGCCATCAAATTCAGCTCGCAGAAGTAACTCGCGAACCCATCCAAGTCACTTGTTTTTATGTTTTGTTTGACAAATCGTGTGAGACTTACGAAAACTTCTGCTTTGGAACATTTAATGGCTACGCTGTCAAAGGGAAAGTAGAAATTTTGAGTGATGGTGATAATGGTAAAGGAGGGGCTACGGCAATTATAGAGAAATATCACGAACGAGCAGATACAAATCCAAAAATAACTTGCGTAGATATTTCGACCACATTAAATATTTTAGTGGTATGTGGCACTGATCAACTTTTGTATCCATTCATTTGATTAGTGTTCAAGTATCCATAAATACATTTTGTGTTTATTTTTTCGTAGATGGGCTGTGAAGACGGCCGATGTCGATTATTTGAGTTATAATAGGAAGAAAATGGTGCTTTGCATAGGAGGCGGAGGCAGTAATAATCAAGGCAAACAGCAAGAACCGATTCGAGTTAAATGGAGTGGTCGTCGGGCCTCTGTGTTATATGTAGCTTTAAAAGACAGTCTTTTAATTTGGGATCTACTGATCAGTGATATGAACCCCTGGAAAACCATTCATCTGAAAGATCTTCAAGATTTTGTTTTGTATTCTCCTTCACATAAAGAGTACCTGGTAAGAATTTACTTACACAATAGTTCCTTTCTTTTTCCTGAGCTTGTCTCAAAATAACTTTTGTGATTACTATTTTAGGTTATTATTTCCGGAAACGACTTGATCATTTCGACCCCGGCGGATGAAGTGAAACCGTTAAGCTCTAGGGATTTTGCAAGAATAAATTCATACTTCTCTTTACTTTGTTAAGGTATTTTTCGGTGATTCGGAGAAATTGCAAAAATATATTTTTTGTGTTTGTAACAAATTCTTTATCGTTTTTTTATTGACAGTTTGATTTATAATAAATTAAAGTCATTGGAATGTTTATGCAGTATGTCTGATCGGTGTTAGTATTCATCTGAATAACTATCATAATGGTAATTTGGCGCATGTATTTCTTCTTGGTCCAATGACACTAACGGTTCACACTGTATTCCAGTGGAAATGTGATGACAGCATGAATACTCAATTGTAATTTGTTTGTTCTAGTTAATGCATCGTACAGTTAGTGCTTCAAAAAGAGTGCTACAATTGTTTTGTTTACTTTTGCGTTATGTTTAATTATTTATTAGCTTTATTTCTTGATCGTGCTAGACGACATTAAGTAAGTGTCGCATTGTAATTAATTCAACTATTCCGTATTATTTCTTGCCCTTGCCCTTCCCTTTCCCTTTCTCCTTTCTTTTTCTTCTTATCGCCACCTTTCACCTGCGTCGCAAGCCTTGCCTTCTGCATGGGGCTCTTATTAAACCATTTTGTCCATGCCTTGACTTGTTCCAAAAATACAGGATCGTATTCAGTCAAAGCCTCAATCAACTTATTCATGTTGATCGAAAGTTTTCCAATAATCATCTGCCTCGTCACCAGATTTCCCAGGTGTCCCCAAGGATTCATTTCTTTTCTGCGGTCCCTTTGCTGTTTAGCTACGTCTTTGTGATGCTTGTTAATCATGTCACTACAAGCCTTCCGGATGTGCCCCACAGTCCATCCGTCACTCAGTTTTGCCAGCAACGAATAATTTATATTGGGATCAGTGACATCGGGATTATTGCTGAGCATGTGTTTCCACATTTCATATCTCGTCCCGTAGTCTGCCGGTGGAATGTAGATCATTCTTTGGTAAAGCTTTTTTAAGGGCTTCATTGAGCATTGCCAAGGCTCACTGGTGAGTCCAACCAGAAGGAACAAATCATCGCCTTGTACCGTCTTTAAGAACTTCCCCAATGCCTAGCTTTTTTAAGGGCTTCATTGAGCATTGCCAAGGCTCACTGGTGAGTCCAACCAGAAGGAACAAATCATCGCCTTGTACCGTCTTTAAGAACTTCCCCAGTGCCTTCTTTAGTCGTTTTGGCTCGCTTTTATCGTCCTTTGGAACCTTTTTCTTGAACATTAGCTCACAGTTATCAATCAGAATTATGACTGGCTGGACTTCATTACCGACTTTCCCTATTAAATGCATCAACATTTTCACTCCGTTCTTTCCTGGATACTTTCCTTGAATGTTTTTTGCAGTGAGGTCCATCAATGTTGCTCTCAACTCAGTGCAAATAACATTGAGCAAAGTTCGCTTCCCTGACCCGGGCGGTCCACAAATGAGAACGGATTTTGTCATTGGCTCAGTGATTTCATGAACTTCGACCGATCCCATGGGAAGAATACACAGGTCTTTGACAGCACCAATTACGTCACCAAATGATGGGTTTGGATTCACATCTCCGGGCATAAACCACTCCTCAACTTTCTTTTCAAATGGATGGTCAGCGTGATAATCACGTAGTTCTTGGTTAATGAAGCTGGACTGTGCGACCAGTTCACTCATTCTCATTTTCGGGTAATGTTTAATGACTCTGTTGTGAACCAGCTCCTCGAAAAGATTTTCAATAGGAACTCCTTTTGTTAAGTCAAAACTTTCTTTAGATAATCGAGTTCTGCCCTCATGGCGACATCTACTTGGGGCCTCACCTCATCGGCAACTTCCTGTCTCTTGTCACGAATAATATATTTAGTTTCATGTTTCTGATCCGGGTTATCCTTGTCATCTAAACCTCGCCATGAACTTGTTGTATTCCTTATTCACTTCTTTGTACTGGTCCATTGTTTTGGGAGGTTCAAGATTCGGATTATCAGCAACACCTCGTTTCCCTTTCTTCTTTCCTTTCATTTTTTTTAGCTTAGCCTTTTCCTTTTTTGCTTGCTCCTTCTTTTTTTGCCTTTCCTTTTTTACTTTAGCTGCATACTCTGGATCTGTTGCCATTCTTCCCTTCTCCTGGACCTCTTCCGGCAAAGTTTCAGGGCAAATCATAAACTGAGAACCACCCACATCGGCTTTTGGGATGGTTGGGAACTTTCCTTTCTCTTCCTTCCAATTCAGAAACCAAGATCGGATTTGATATTTGAATCTCTCTGCCATATCCGGGCCTTCAATTTTCCTCAACTTTTCATGGATCGTAACAAGTGCTTCTTCATATTGCTTCTTTAATATTCGTCTCAGTTCTCTTCGGCTTTCCTTGAGTTGCTCTAGGCTCTCTGCATTTTGCTTACATTTGGAATTATTGAATCGGTAGTAATAATCGAAACTGAAGTCAGTCGAGAAGTTTTGATTCGTTGGTCGCATCCCTAAGAATTCCATTTCCTGATTTCTGATCCTTTTTACCTTCGCCCTGGCCAAGAAACCCCGAACAATCTTTTGAATGATAATGGCAGCCTTGTCCGGATCCATTCTTCGTTTTTGGGCTAAAGCCGCCTTTTTCTTTTTTGTATAGCCCATTTCTTCTTCGAGGTAGTATTTGGCGACAATGTATTTCCCTTTCCCTTGACGTGCTCTCTCCATTGACTGGACAGTGTATGACGCTATCTTCAAAATCAATTTTTTCCTCATCAAGGTCATCCGGACCCCAGCCTCTTTCCTGAGCTTCTTCAAGTTGTTTTTGTTTCTTCCTTTTCTCATCCTCTTCTTTCTTCAATTTCGCTTTTGCATCCCGATCTTTAATATTCTCGAACCATTGATCTCGCTGTAACATCTGAGGTGTGGGGTCGTGATAATAGTACTTTGGTATCGGTATATCATATTTCTTTGGGCAAGACACCCTCCAACAAAGCAACCTCATCAAAGTAGCAAACTTCTGAATGCTCACAGAGGCACAACTGGTACTTGAGCTCATTAAGACGTGCAATTATCAAATCAAGCAGTTTTCTTACGACAATCCGCTTCTGAGGATGTACCATTTGATCATAAGTCTCGTCTATTTGTTTATAGATCTTTAGATACTTCACGTACACATCAAAAATGAGTTGGAACATCTTCTTTCTGTCCGCATTCGTAACACCCTGGCGCTTCTTTTCTTCAGCCATGAGGTAACGAACTTCTTTCATTGTTTCCGCCCAAAGATTGTTGTAGTATGCGTGTGAGCCATAGGTGCCTGCAATCACCGTTTTGGTCCGACGCTTCTTCTTTGTAAGGCCTTGCTTTCCAAGCTGAGCTCGTAGCCATCTTTTCGATTTCTTCACCGTCTTTTCCTTTTTAGGTTCTGGAGGTGGAGGAGGAGGCGGTGTCGTTGCAACTTCGGTACCACCACCTGCAGCCGCTGCAGTGGCCTGAAATAAATATCATTGCACAATATGACTTCATGACTTCTATTGACTTTTTTCTTTTACATCATGTGAAGTTATAAGGAGTTTCTGCTTACCTCAGCTGGTGGAGGAGGGGGTGGAGGTTCTTCCCCCATCTTGACTGTCTTTGGCTACTCGTTTGACGATATTTAAAGTTAAAGTAACGGCTTACTTACTTTGTGTTTATTATGGAACGCGTTTGTATAAAAACCACACAATCTCTTATCAATGCAAAGAACGGACGTGGGTATTGTTACGGTCTAGCATCAGTCAGAATCGAGGTACAACAGAGCATTGCATGGCAACTTTTACTAATTATAAGCATCATTGAACGTGTAATTTTTTTCTCCGGCTCAGTCGGTCAATGCGTAAAATATTTCGAATTTCAACATTTTGATCTATGGCCAAAATTAACGCTCTAATATTTTATTATCATTTTTCACTACAAATAATAAGCGTGAAGCGTGCGCTTTCTATAATGATGACCAGGGTAAATTGCTCAACGTTTGGGGTATCTCCTTTTTCGTTTTTTCTGTCCCGGGGTAAAGTACTGGTAATCTTTAAAGCAAATACTGCTGTGGTTGCTTATTTTTGTAGAAATCTCGATGAGGGCTGAACCACGGAGAGCCCTAAAAGGAATAGATGTCTTCCATAAAATTCTTTTGTATTTTTAAGTAAAACGTAAAAATATATGTCTTGAAATAAAAGTCCGTGACCATACATTGACCCTATACTCTGTAATGACGAAATGAATCACACCAATGAGCACGGCTAAAACTGGAGTTGTCACTAAAATCGAGCCAATGAATGTACTAACAGGATCAGTCCAATCTGACGGTCCCTCCACACTTGCCGGCTTATCTGCAGCGCTCGACATCATTGCAAACTGTGGATTCATTTCTCTAAATTATTCCCCGCTGATTGAACAATTTCAGTTTAAGAGTCAATTAAAATTATGCATACTGTGAGGCATCCAACGTAGAGAAACGCAAATATTTTTGGTGCCTGATAGTAATGCGTCCTAACTTCATAACCTTTTAAGTGAATCATGTTGAAGAAGTCATATAGTAAACGACCGACTCCATGACTCCATGCGACGCCCATAGAGAAGCATATCACGTCGAAAAAGCCTACCCAAGACCGTGCTCCGTAAAATTCGACAAATATCATGTGGCGTATTCCGTTCTGAAAGAAAACAGGATTTTTATAGGATATTTCTTAACCTCGTTATTTAAGCGATAAGAAATGATGGAATTGAATACTTCGGATATCATCATTGGGAAAAGAATGAAAGTAAAACAGATTATGTAAGAAGCCATAATCCCTATTTTCATCATTGGATGACCGCTTTCAGGATATGAGCAATCAATTAATATATACAGATAGACGATGCAAGCCAGTAAAGCTAAATTGAAAACAATTTAAAGTGAAAGTAAAAATAAGTTGCGTTTGCAATCTGCAACTCAGGGAGTCTCAACAAAATAATGGAATATTAACCTGTAGCTCCGATGATAAAGTAAAATAACGCCACAAAGAAAAGCATATCTGCTTCGACTTGTTGTGCCATTTCACACTGTAGGAACTTCATACTTAAAACGACAAACAGTCCATGATGACCCTGAAACTCATGAAATGCGTCATCAATTTCTTGTTTATTTATTCCTACGTAGCCCAGCCATAATAAGACACCACACACTCCAACTAAGCTCCAAGTTATCGCCACCAGCATCAAATAGATGCCATCTCTACAAATATATCATATCACCATTAAGATTTGCATTGGGAAAAAAAAGATCTCACAACAAAGAAATGTAACAAAACCTGTAACATCGGTAGTGGAAGAAATGCTTTGATCCCAAATACGGATAAGCAAGTGTGCCTAACTCAAGGTTATCGAGAACAAACTCCATAGCCCTCACCCAAGCCATTCCGTCAAAGAGCTTAAACCAGTCGGGTTGAAAGGCGAGTTTCAAGGGTAGGTAGACTACGGAGTTACTCCCCAGATCAATAGTTTGTCCATCTACGAGAGTGGGATGTGTGCGAAACCAGGCAGAAAGGAAGAATGCAAAGTGAATTATAAAGAGAAGACGCAAAATCACCTTTATTGCACCTCCAATTTCTCTGAGTTTTTTTACGCAAATGAACTAGAAGATTTAGAAGAATAATAAAAAAGAACATGAAGAAATGCATAGTTATTGAGGCAGGTGATGATAAGACCTCTTACAAAGATGAAGGAACATGCCAAGACAATCCATTTATCTAATGCGAGATCTTCTTGGCTGACTGTAGCGTACGGATAATATAGTCCATGAAATATTTTAAATTGTTGGTAATCTGCTTCCTGTTTTGCCACTTTCTTCACTGCATCCATAACCATAAATCATTGATTCAACCAATGAAATAGCGGTAATAATGCGATCTAACAAATATTCGTACGATAAATGCTCTTAGCTCCTTTGCAAAATAACGAGTCCCAACATATATACAAGCTAATGGCAAAATGACCTACGGTACCAATTGCGCGTACCAGAGTCCTTATGTACATCAATACTCCTAAACCTTAAGAATAAATGTAATGAAATTTTCATACCTTTCATTTGCCATATATCCATGTATATATATAAACCTGATAAAGCTGGCATCAAATATCTTGCCATTAAAACTGGCTTGCGCCCAGTGTATTGACCCATTAGAGTTTCCAACATGTACATTGGATATCCAAAGGAAGCATATACTATCACGAGAATTACGAGAAAAGCACCGCCTCCATTCTCATGCATTAAATGAATCAAATCAAAAAAGTTATTTTGACCTGGAAAAAATTAATTTTTTAAAAATTTATCTATCAATTATTTTGAAACAATGATATTATTTCATGAAAAAAGCAATTATGTACCAACAACCAGAATTGCTGCTAAAGCAAAGGCATACGGCCTGAATCGAGTATGTCTACCGAATCGACTACTGCAGTAATAAACGCCCCCTAAAATTTAAAAAATCATTTGTTGTTGACTGGTTGTCGTTTTATGGTGCATATGAATTAAAACAGATTCTTACATTCATCCCAAATTCCAGGGTCCACAGGATTAAAAGGAAGATTTGATGCTTCAATCTTTTCAAGACGATGGACAAGACGTTCGTAAACTATCGGAATGACAAACAAATATTAGTCATAGTTATGCGTGAAAGTCGGATTCAAACTTGGCTAGACTCACAAGGTTTATTGTTGTAATCCGATTCAACCTCCGGCTCTGAAGCACTTGTTCCGGATGTTGTTGAGCTATGACCTTCTGAGGAGCCACTTTTGATTCCGCCAATTCTTTTTGATTTTCTTGTCATATTGCTGGCTCAAATTGAAACGTTGTGCTATTAAACTATGTGTATGTTTAAGAAGGACAGGTCGGTTTTATTTTACTGTTTTATATGATCGTTCGATTTTATATATCAAATGAAACACTAAAATGCGTTTTTGTATTCAAGAAATAAACGATACAATGTTGCGATGAGAAAAATATTTATAAACAATCTTTAACTTTTTTATTTCGTGGCCAGTAAAAGTAGACAGGACCCTCTCAGTATCCTTTCATTGAGATTAAAGTAGTAGATTAAAACAGGTTTCGAAATTTGTCCATGGCTAGGTTATCCTTAAGGTGATTTCGTCCCCGGGTATTGACACATAAGGTTTGACAGATTGTAGACCCGGGATTTCGTCTTTGTCTGTATCAATTAGTTCATACACATGATCATGAATAAAGTCAGAGGGCTCCACAACTTGATGAATTTGCTTGTATCCCACACTCTCCAGATACCGTCGTATATCATCTTTATTTTCCGGTCGGATTTCTACACTAATGAGCTAAAACATTAAAATAATGATAAAGTTAAAGCAGAAGACTTTAATATTTTTTTAAAAGTCAGTTACTTGGATTTTAATTCTGTCCCACGGAATAGTTTTTAGAATGTCGAATTCAACACCTTCCACATCAAGACTAAAGTAATCAACATAAGTCCTACCAATGGCGTCCAACAGCATGTGCAACGGATAACAAAGAACTTGGAATTTTCGATTGTACGTCTGCTTATTTGTTCTTTCGCTCGCAATTACATCATTTTGAATATAGCCATGACCAATGCTTCTGGATGCACCCGTCATATTAATTTTCATCGGATGCGGTTCAGGGGAGAGGCAAACATCTGCCACCCACGCCTTTCTGTTGCGCTCTTTAAGAATTTTCGTTGCTCCAGGATCTGCCTCAATGAGTAAACCTGTCCAGTTGTGGTGTTTTTCCAACATAACCGTATTCGAAATAAATTCTCCGTCAAATGCCCCACACTCAACAAAAAATCCGCCAGTCTATGTAAAAATTTTTAAAAAATCATGTTAATGTCTTATGGTTTCGAAAAGACATTCCGCGATTTACCTTTCCATGTAAGCGATTGAGAATATATTTTGGCATAGTTCTCTTCCACTGTTTTTTTAAAAAAGCACCCCCCCACCACGGCGAATAGTTCGTAGGTAGAGAAGAATTGTAGTTTTGTAAATGCGAAAGTAAAAATTTGTCAACACTTGGGTTCGGATTCGAGTTCCAGTCTATGAAGGATGCTAACTGATATAAATAAGTCTTAAATTTATGATTCTCCTTTAGCAAAACAGTTTCAGGAGGTTTAATTGAATCTATTCTTAAAAATAATGATATTAGCAGTAAATGGGATAAACCAAACACTGTAATTACTGCAAAAATAAGTAGAAAGCGGCCATATAGAGCCGTTTTAGCTCGACCAACATTGATTTTTTGGTTCATACTCAAAGAAGGCAAAAAATGACTGACACCCGGAAGTAAATGCCATCAAAACCTAATAAAGAATCTTACAAAGACTGTGTCACCATAAAAAACAATTATTTAATAACCTTAATTAATTTCCCAAGATCACCTTTTGTTTCTATGTATTATAAATACTTATACAATAGGATATGATTGAGAATAAAAGGATGTACAAAAAGAATGAAAGAAACATTAACATGGCTTTGCGCAAGATGAAGGTTGATCATTTTATGTGATGCATATTACAAGACAAATGCTAAAGATTATTTAGCTAGCTTCTAATTTAGTCACTGACTCTCGGACACTAATTATTTTGTAATTAAGTCATCTTGCAAATACATCATTTATTAATGCTTTTTGGTGGCCAAAAGAGTTCTCATTGTACCCCTTACGATTCCTCTCTGGAAAATCAAGTTCGTATTCCTACGTATCACAAACCGACTTCCGTAACAAAGTATGATTGGTTTACATGATCTACAGAATCTCTTCATGATGGTTCTTTCCCGGATCGAATTCCACTTGAACCTCTTCAATGAGCTTAGTACCTTGTTTCCTTTCGAGAAGAAGTACCTGCCCAGTTCCAAAACGAACGACCAAAATCCCATGGTCATCACTGTCCAGAAGAAGAGTTGAATTCTGGTAGTAGTTTCCATCATATCCCAATATCTGATGAGCACTGCATTGCAGTAGAGACAAGTTGTCATAAAACTAGCATTGCAAAGAACTAAATATGGTCCAGCAAAACTCAACGCAGTTAAATGGAGAATCTGGATGGATCTGTAGGTTAAACGAATAGTTCCAATATCTGATGAGCACCGCATTGCAGTAGAGACAAGTTGTCATAAAACTAGCATTGCAAAGAACTAAATATGGTCCAGCAAAACTCAACGCAGTTAAATGGAGAATCTGGATGGATCTGTAGGTTAAACGAATAGTCTCCGCCTTTCTCAGAAATTGACTGGTCCTATACTTGCGATTTTCACCTAAACGAATCTCCATCAAATAGATTGGGGCTATGTAAAGCCCGTAAATCATAATTAATCCACCAGTCATTGCTAACGATATATGAGTAGCAACTGCTGCGTACGTATGAAAAAGGACAACGAGCAACCAAACAGGAAATGTGAAATGCTCGGGAGGCACAAACGCTCCAAAAAATATCAAACTCCTGGCATCATATAAGAGTAGCATGATCAACGCCAAACATATTAACACTAGTAAACCTCCAAATGCAAAAACTAGGGCGTCAATGACCATGTTATGGCGGTCTTTGTTAGGGTTGAACCCGGGCATGAAGTTGTCTACAAGAAGTTTCACATAAATAATCAAAAGGGGCTGATATTAGATGAGACGCAGAACCCCGAAGAGTGCTCTAACTTACCCGAAATATGTTGTACAAATTGCAATAGTCCGTTCAATGTGGCGCAGGTATCTCTAGGATAAAATCTGCCGATGGAAAGTACTATTGTCGTCATAATGCCAGCTAACCAGCATGCAAATGACAAATTAAATCTACTGATGTCTCCCATCCTGTAAAATCTGACGACCAACAAGAAGCTCCCGATTGCCCACACAATAGTCACGTTGAAAGACATTGCTACTCGAAAGCTCATTTGAGCTCGATACTTAAATCGATGCTCATGGAAATCATATTTTATTGCTGCCACTCCAAAAAGATTCACTAGGAAGCTGATGATTCTCAAGAAAGTCTTGAGCCTACTGCTAATCATACTTAATTTTTTTATCAACCTCTACTTGGGTTATACGTGCTATATTCAAGAGAAAAAAATTATAATCAGAGAAAACTAGAGATTGTTGTTTCTTTCAATTGCCTGATACTTTAAAGTGATTGACTGCAGACTATTGTCTGATTTCTTAAAATTTAGTTTGAAAAAAGAAAAGTTCGCATCTGATGTTGCTTACTAAGGATATGTTATGCCGTTCCTACAAGCTAAAGGCTTATGGTATGGAAAAATGTTAAAGCATTGTGTATGACAGAGTCTGCTTTCATTTAAAAAATAGAATACGTGAGTAGTTTTTCTATTGACATGCATATTTAAACTATTTTTTTTTTTTAAATTTCCTTCGTTTTATTTTACTAGAGGATAGGTCTGGGTCATCTATTGCGTTTGTAAGATATTTTATAGGACAAAGTCTAGCATTACGAATTCATATGGTTGTGGTACCTAAAAGTCATGTTGTCTTGAAAAAACTTAAATGCCCCAACCTTAGACGATGGAGTTGTCTATAATTCTGAAAATAATTTGTTTCACCCACTTTCATCATGATTCTCAGCTGCACTGTGCCCCTTATTTGTCTGGACGTTTAGTTTTTTAATTAAAATTTTGAAAAGTGGATTTTTTAGAAACAAAATTTCAATTTTTCAAAGCATGTATGTAGGTTCCTGAAAATTGAAACTAGTAATTAGAAAGCAAGTTATCTGTGTAAAATGTAATTGGATTTTTATCAATACATGTTTTCATTTTAATTTGATATGAATGCAATACAAGATAATTTTTATTGAATAGTCATTGAAGTAAAAATTACTAATTATAAAATGAATAAAATAGAGTCTATACTTTTATCGAACAAACTCTGCATTCGTAAATGGTAAATTGTATCTGCAGTGAAAACATAAGATGCAAACTCTTTTCAAAAATTAAACTCAAACATCGACAGTGATGTCACACATACGTATTGCTAGTTAATGATTTAAAATCTGAATAGGAAAATACGTTTTATGGAGATCGTCAATTATATTTTTAATTTTAACTTAACACATCAAGGTTTTCTTCTTTCATCTCTTGTATTAGTATCAATAAATATGCTTGCTTTGAAATACATCATATCATGACAAAACCTAATACACTAACACTTAATTTCGCTTAGTCAACTTTGTACATAGTGTTGTAAAATCTTTGCCAGTAATTAAATCGATTCTCATTCCCATTGGGATCTTTAGACCACACGATGTACGGCACTGGAAGGTCAACCGGAACATCAATTTCCTTTCGTCTGGCTTTGTTTAGCTGATCGATAAACGGGCTCATCTCAATGTCCGTTTTAGGAAAGTATATGGCAGGTTTCGAAGTGGTTGTGGGGGTGGTAGTGGTAGTTGTGATTGGTAAGGTTGTCGTGCTATGCTCGACCAACACAGGTGGCAAATATGTAATTTTGAAAGATTCTTGCTCGGAAGCATCAAAGGTGTCAGGTTCGTCACTGTAATAGCTATCATCCTTGTCCCACTCATTCATAATTTCTTCTGTAATTTAAGAAAATTCAAATACATTTGTTTGGGAAAAATGAGACAGTTTTCCATTCCTCGATCGAATTTGCGAGACAGTCTACTAAAAAACTTACCAGTATTCTTATAAATAGTGTCCTCTATCGGCTTCCCATATACAGTTCTGGAACACAACACAATGAAAACCGCAGCAAGAATGTATACCACTGGCACTGCAGATGGTTTCCCGTG
>JAHZMX010001342.1:0-19662 GCA_027743895.1 Seira musarum | reverse complement strand
GTTTCTTCGTGTTTTTTTCTTAGCTATTCATACAAGTCGATTTTTGAATAAAGTACCACACGAATTAGAGTATTTTTATATCTATAAACTATATTGGGGCTTAATGCTTATAAAGATTTGTGAATTCTCCACTTCTTTATAAGGAACCACTTTGATCTCGGTCTAACGATTAGATAAAATATTTAAATTCTGTCTGAGCTGAGAAGCGTTCGGTATATTGGTAATATTCCATCGCACTAAATGTGCATCACAATCAATTTAAGAATTACAGCCTCCAGCCTTTTTAACAAAAGCTCAAAGTGTCACTTACCCCGACAATTTTATATCGCGTCCCATGAGGTTTGCATGCAAAAGGGTAGGTGCTGACACTTTAATAGAACTCATTAATTAGAAATCTTAGAATTATAAAAGACTCAAAATAATAATATTTTAAACACTTGTAAAGTAGGTTTGGTATTTGGACTTGCATGAAATATTTAATCCCACGAAAAATATCATGTTCAAGCACGGACATAAAAGTGACAAAATCGAGCCGCCTTTATTTTGAGACAACATACGTGATTGAACTTTTAAATCAATAATAAATGGTGGTAAGACCGACTGACTGAGACAAAAATAAGATTTGTCAATGCCAAAAAAGTCATTGTACGCTCATGGTCTTTTCATAAAAAGCAGAAACTTTCTTTTCATTAACAGTTGCATTCCATTATTGATTGTCTTTTGTTAAGCCTCCGTTCAAAGCATTATCCTCATCTATTATCCTCTTAAGGTCAAAAGATGCAACTTGATCAATCAATGATGAAATGATGAGTAAATGCGATTAGTGCTAAAGCGAGACAACTTTATTTCCTTAATTTTTTGTCATGTTCGTACTAACTTGCTGACTCCAAGAAATTTTGCGTGCTTCCAGTTCTAACGTAGACAGACTGTCCGACAGAGAGCTTTGTTTATTGACAATCTGAAGCGTGAAACTGGAAACTGCTAACTAACATGATTTTATTTTTTGTTTTTCTTTCCAGAAAGAGACCACCATCACGAAAACATGCTTGTCTTTTTGAAGTACTTACGCAAAAGATGCCAATATAACGAATTGACATTGCCATTAATGTATTATTTTTTAACATAATGGGATTTTTACTTCTGACATGAAGAGAAACCGCCGCAGGGTTGAGCTTTAAAAAAAGGAATGTCTTATTAGCCGCTTGTTAGCATTCTATAAATACACAATACTCTTTATTGTGCATCTATACACATCCATAATGGAGTGCGGCTCATTATTAAGTAATCCGGCATAATTCCTTCGTTTGACAGATGCCGATCTTGGGAGGGACAATGGTTCTCACTCTCAATTCATTTCATGACAAATTGTATGATAAAACGTTTTTACAAAATCTTTTTATAAAATTAAATCAAACTCAGCAGATGAGACACATTATAAAGGTATAATTCAACTCTGGATAGAAAAACAGTTGTCGAACAAAAGCGTTGTAAAATTATAATTCTTTGCGTTCTCACTCAGGAACAATCTGACCCTACAATCTTTAAAGAGGGTGAGTCATTAAAAAATCTCTGGGAAAGATGTTGAAGTCAAATGCAAGCGATATATTTTTGTTGTAAGCTAGTACTACAAACTACTCATCTCCACTATAATGGTCGCATTGGTTAGTTAAGTTACATTTATTTAACTTTTCTACACATGACTCGAAAAAGTTGGCGATATCAGATCCAGAATGTGTTTCATAAAACAAATAAGCAAATAGCGGAGGGTCCACCGCTTCTGGCTCTTTAACCTGGTAAAGTTTTTTTTTCTNCTGGCTCTTTAACCTGGTAAAGTTTTTTTTCCTTCTTTTTTTACTCTTCTCCCATCACTTTTTTTTCTCTTCAAGATTTCCCCCTTAAAATGATGATGATAATAATGATGATATATTTTGAGATTCGATGATGCGTGGTATATTGTTCCTTCTAATCGGTTCGAGCGAACAAGTCGTTGCACTGTACTTTAGTCTCTGTTTTGTTCCAATACAGTCTTATTCGAGACTTTGGATATTTTCGGCATGTCTAGCGTCTTTTCTGATGCATAATCACCACGATTCTCTATACACAATACTTTTGAAGTAGGAAGAATATTGCATCAATTTTAAATTGCGTTACATCATTCCAATCCCACCACCAAACGTTTCGTTCATCGAGTAATTAAAGTTGTAATTAGGTTACTTGTAGCTCAAAAGTCAAACCGTCAGCATTTTTTTTATTCCTCTGTTTTTTATGACAATAATCGATTATCATGTTTCCAGTTTATGTATTCTTCAAGCCACGGTGGAAATTAACGATGGTTATTCTTCCTTTATGGCATTCAATACACCACACACATACCAAATGTTTGCAGCTGCCTACGGTACAATACTACGCACATAAAATTGTTTTCTTTGGTTAAGGTTCGCCGATTTCCCGGTTGAGTACATTTATTTTGAAAATATGTTTGCCCCTGTCCCGGTTCGCCTGGATCCCCGAATGTTCGCCCGAATATACCCTCCCATTGTTTTCTTTGATATTTTCTTGGCATGGGAAAAGAAAAGGATTGCAGATGATAAAACAAAGACAATAAAACATTATTTTATTGATACCTACGACCCTCTAGTCTGATTTCCCCAAAAAAATTTCATGAGCTTTACTTTCCAAATAAAATAGAAATACGATGAAACGAGCATGTCGAATGTAAAAATGTATTTCGCTTTTGATGCTATGGTCATTATCAATTTTCCGACACTTTTTCCCGTTTGATGACAATCATTCAATTTTTCACAATGAATGAGGTCCTTGTTTTCCTGAAAAATATGACTTGTAAAAATTTACCCCAAACTCATCATTTTACCACAAGCTTAATGATATGTCGACAAGACTGTTCATGGTTCGTCATCAGATCAGTCTCTTGTAGGATAGCACATCGTCAAAAAATTCTCCTCCTTTAGAAATGAGCTGCGACTTGAAATGTTTGAAAGTTATGCGGAGAAAATGAATGAATCAGTATGATTCATTAAAAAAGATTTCTTACGGGAGAGAGGAAATTACGACCGAAAAAGTGATTGAGTCCAGAAGCCTCCAGGCTGTTTGCTCACTTTTTTTTATGAAACCATTAGTGAAGCTGAGCGAACATCATCTCTACATTCTACTTGCATGCCTTTCTTCAAAAGAGAGTTCAAAGGAAAAAAAATAAGAATAGAAAGTTCCTTCGTGAAACCATATTTCACGAAACTGGTTATCATCTCATCATGCAAAAAGGAGGGGAAACTCACCGCTTAATTTTTATGTCGAGGATGAATCATAATGTGCACACCTACACGAGAAGAGAGGAACCTCGTAAAAAACCTTGTTTCAACTTGTGATTCAAGATGTTTTCGGTGAGAAATTCCGTAGAAAAAAAAATTATGAAGAAGGAAGAAGGGAAGAAGAGTAAGAGTACGTGAGAAAGGAACCGGTTGTATCTTGATGTTTGAATGAAAGCATGTGCATGCAACCGTTTCAACTCCGGCCTGTTGTGTTCCCTCGATTTTTTTACACCCTTGCCTTGTCCTGCCTCAGCGTTTGGATTGGAAGTTGTGAAGACATTCTGTATTTTCAGCGCGTCTGAGAAAACAAAGAGAATTTATTATGCCTTGAAAACGCTCTACAACAGATAGTCGTCTCATTGATGCTTAAATGCTTTTCTAATGAAAAGTTGGAAGTGATGATTGACTACTTTTCTAACTTGTCTTTAGGAATAAAACGTCAGAAATTTTTTTTCTAAAAAAATTGAAATCCATTGCAAGAGCTGAGACAGGGCGGCGGTAACACCATAAAAAACTTAAAAAACCAGAAAAAGTAGCAGGAGTTCGAACTTAAATTTATGGGAAGATTTGTGAAAATAGCTGTTTAATGACTACATACATTTTTATCTTACCTCGTATGTAATGATTGATGGTATTCTGGATAATTTTTTGGTGGAACGGTAAGATTTTTATGTGTTTTTCTGTCATGAACAATATCCAGAAGAATTAGGGTGAAAGACACCAGCCGAGCTCAATCATTTCTTTTTCGATCTGAGAACAGAACACATCAATGCATTTTACTGAGATGAGATATGAATGCATACTTCAATGTGGTATGGTGTGGTCGTGGTGGTGGTGGTGGCTGAAGGTAAAATATAATTATGGCAAGATGGCCAGTTACTCAATTCTAGAACAGCTTTCTGTAAAAATGGATACAACGGAAAAGTCTATAGAAGTCGCACAGTAATTTTTCTTGTGGTTTGGCTTGGCTTTGGCTTTCGACATTCAAGGAAGGTGTGGGTAGATAGAATAGAATCTTATTTTCTGGCTTATGGAATATAACGTACCTGACTTTGAGGAATTATGATGTAAAAATATATTTCTAGGAAGAGAATACAAAAGAGAATCTTTAGTTCATTTTTTGCCCATTTGATCTTTTTCTTCCTGAATAACACGTTGGAACCGGAACCTGGCATTTTTTATTGCTTATGACTATTAATAATGATGTACGATGGCAGCCCTTAGAAAAGATAAACAAAAAATGTCAGTGATTTGCAGATAGCACGTTTGCTTGCTTGGCTCATGTTCATTTCAAAGAAGAATATGACATGCTTCATATTTTACTCGCTCAACAGATCAAATTAAGGCACTCATGTAGTTGGCTTCCTACAAAATTAAGGAAATGAATTATCTTTAACTTTCAGCAAATAATTACTTTCTCGGATCGAACTCCTCAAGGAAGGAATAGTAAATCGTTCAGTTCAGCCAAAAAAATTTCAGGATTGTACATGATTTAGCTTGTTTGAACTTGAAATTATGATGATACGTTATGATGCGATGTGGCTAATGATTTTCAGGTACCAAGACCGAGACAAAGAACTGCTGTCACTGTCACTTCTTATTTAAATTCCAATCGGCACAAATTACCATGACTTTGTTTCATTCGCATTCAGTCAATGGAATTGTTCCCAACTGCAGTCGATTACATAAAAGAAACTATACCAATAAATTAAGGAATAGTGACAACCACGACGCCTCCTTAAATGCTTGCTTCGACGACTATCAAGTTTACTTTCAACTTACCAGATTAAAGCTATACTACAATATCTGATGTGATGGGATCGAATTGCACTACTTGCACTTGCACGGTAATATTTTTCTTAGTTTTTTCCTTCTTATGTTTTTGAAAACCAGAGTAGTTTCGTGTGATACCTAATTTGCCGGTTCTGTTCTGAAAACAAGTTCAGGGGCCACTTTCAAAGAAGAAAGAGAAAAGAATGTCCCGAAGCGCTGACGCCAACATGTGGCATTGTGATAATCAAGCTGGTACTGGTAGTGGAGGAAGTGTCATCGTGATGGAGGAAAACAAGGAAAACTATTCAACCGAAAGAAATGCATGTAAGTAAAGCATTAAGAAGCAAAACATTTCTTAGAATTAAAATTGTTGATTTGTTTACTTTATCACATTTCCCAGCAATCACATTCCCTGTGAAATCCGGTCCACAACGTGAACCTTCTTTTAACAACGGATTGGACAAAGTTAGAAATCGTGCCTGGGCGTCAGCATCCCTAAACCTGGCTTCAACTGCCTCACGTTACGCGACGATTCCAAGAAGACGGAGGACTCCAAGTAAGGTGCCTGAGTCGAGCCAAGATTACTACGAATCTTTCTTCCGAGAGGGGAACGCGTCTGTTTCCAGTCTACCCGCAACTACGAAACCAACCTTAACGTATCTGATTGACGGGAAGGAAGTAAAGTCGTCTTCGATCTCTCACTTTAGTTCACTCCCACCGTCTCGTCTACCTTCCATTATTGAAGACGACTTGTTTTCATTCTTAAATGAATACGATTGTCAGGATCAATATGATTACGAGCTTGGAGGCTGCTCAAGCGAGTCCGTGGACCAGTACTACTTTCTACCAACTCCTCAGAAGGATGCGGCTTGGGAAGAGTGGGACAAAATAAAAGCTTCTGGAAATTTTGATTATGTTTCCGATTGTGACGTGTTTAGAAAGCCGAAGTGCCTAACTGCTGCGGCTAGAATTAAGATGATCAACAAGGGTGCCACAGGAAGTGATTTGTTCATGTGGTTGTAATAATACTAGAATGTAATTTGTATTAATAATGTATCAATTATTTCCGTTTTTGCTCAAGTTGGTGTGTAATTTAGCTCTAATTGAAATAAATGTGCCTCTATGTAACTCGAGTCATGCCTTCAGTTTAAACGATATTTTATTGTAGACGCCTTAAACCTTCCATAGATATTTAGGGGTATCTCCTACATTGTGCATGTCACTAAATTCAAATTCACATGATTTTACTTGCAGTTTTGTAATTAAATTCTTACTAATACGTTGCCATTGAATTACATGCAATAATTTTGGGGACTACAGGATTTAAACAATAGGTTCGTTGACATGTCTTAGTTCTCATTTGGATTGGACAATGTTGGTAGTATTAATTCCGCCTACACCGGACCGGTCATAGATTTTCATTACTTGAACTCATAATATCAGAATGGGGGCAGCATTCGGGGTAAGAGAACCTATATTTTCTGAAGCATTATTGCTTACAATTATTTGATTTTACTATTAATTTCATAGAGGCAATGGGCGTACATGGGTTATTATCCAGATCTTGTAGTTGGGTACGTATCTACTGCCGGTGGATTTCCAATAATGATTGTATGCATCTTTTCATCAACGATCAGCAAAACAACCATAATTAGTCCCAAAATTTCATATTATTTCTTGCAATTTTCCCCAGCGTTATCCTGAGGAATTACTGAAAATCCCTCCCAGATGTACCTGTTGCGGTAAATCTTCTTGGCTCAAAACTTACGATATGTATTCACGCCTGACAAAACATAGAATAAAATTTAGTGAGTACGTAAACTACATCGTTGCAAAACGAGTTGCTTGTGGGGACCCCAACCCTAATCCGTACTACGGCTTTGCAACGCCCAAGGGAAAAAAGAAAGCGAAAAATACTCGGGAAAGCCTGGATTTGTGGACTGCCGATTCCTTAGATTTCTTGTGGAAGAATGAAGTCGCTCCAGTGAAACCTGGTCCTGATAATGAAACAATTAAATCAAAATTCGGAATTGAAGCGCCAACATACACCCCTATAGATCCAGATGTAATAATCATTTGCGGATTTTGCGGTAAAGGCATGAGTCATGATCGTCGTTTACAAATTTGGTCAAAGAGGGAGAAAAAGATCCGGAAAGCGATTCTACAGTATCAGGAGAAAGAGAAAGAAAAGGCCAGGGCAAAGACTGGATTGGCGGTAAAGTAGTATAATAACATTAAATATTACAAATTGCAATAAAAGTGATATCGATACTAAATACTTTTGCATAGCATCGATCATTGTCTTTATTAACGCATTGATTACTTTAAGGATTTTGAGCCAAATAATGCTCATCTTATCTTAATTAAGCAGGCAGTTTTACTTTCGACATACTTCTTGTGTCAATGAATGACTTTTTCTGTCATTTTGATGAATCAGGTACACACGTCGACATCAGCCACTCAAATGAACTCTTATGAGTTCGAAAATTATGCTTAAGCTTGGTCTAAATGTTTTGATTAATTATCTTACCACGCCACATTACTATTACACGTGTAATGGTGTTACATAACGAGAAAAGAAAAATAGAAATCTATATGAAGCTAGGGACATAAAGGGGATTGTGTCATTGCCATTGCCAATGTCATTTTCAAATCTAAACTATGAAAGATCAGACTAAATTACACATTATTCATTAAAATCTAGCATTTTCTACAAAATCAATTAGATCCATATAGGGACCGCCCTTTTTAAAGCTTGATCTAAATCCTGTATAAGTGTTTTTGCACTCTCTAGTCCTACCGAAAGTCTAATAAAGTTTTCCGTAATTCCAAGTTTGAGCCTTTCCTCTTCGGGAAGCCAGGAATGGCTTGCTTTTGACCTGAAATCAAAATTGCATAAGTAAGAATTTGCATGCATTATCTAATCCTTTTGACGAGAAGCCAAAACCTAGAGGCACGAACCACCTACTATTCGTCTTGGAAAATAAGTTTAGATTTTGGATTGATATGTACTTACGGAATGCTTGCAATGCTCACATCACTTCCAAGAGATGGGGCCTTTCTAAATACTTGGAGTGAATCCAGAAAAGCAGCTGCTTCTTTAAGATCTCCTGTGGAAAGTGGAGGAAAAAAATCGTGTAAGTACATCATGAAATGCATTATGTTCGAACTGTCATTTGAAGTTTAGAAAGCGCAGAGACACGATGGATATGTTACTTCTTTACCTTTAATGAAAAAGCCAACCATTCCCGAATGTCCAAATTGTTGCTTCAGTGCTAATTCGTGGTGAGGATGGGATTTGAGTCCTGCAATAAAAAATATGCAAATTCATACCGTCTTCACTTTTAACACATTATCTTATGCTTACCTGGATGACGTACACTTTCAACGCAAAGATGCGTTTCCAGGAAATGAGCAATTTTTAACGCGTTAGTGAAATGCTTACGCATTCGCATTGGTAAGGTTTTAAGACTTCGTATCATGAGATAGCAGTCAAATGGAGATGGTATGCCTCCCATGCCTAAAAATAGTCAATAAATAAATACATATTTTTTCAATGAAAGTCTGAATAATTGCATGGAATAATGATTATTTAACAATTACATATTTGATTTTCTTGCATTTTCTTGTACAACTCTTGATTGTTTGTTGTAACAGCTCCCATTGTAACATCCGCGTGACCTAAAGAGCACGGGAAAATAATTTTATTTCTGGTTTCTTTCAATAATGAAATTCTATGTATTACATACATAATTCATTCCATAAGTTACTTTTTTACCGCATAGATATTTCGTGCAAGAATAAACCACGACATCAACCCCCAATTCTAAAGGTCTTTGCATAACAGGCGTCAAAAAAGTGTTATCAATTGCAACCAAGATATCATTTCTTATTGCATGAACTGCTTTCGAGATTCCACCAATGTCAACAATGTCCAGTGTTGGATTAGCCGGAGATTCTAGCCATATCATCTAAAGAATTCACATAGTGTTTTTAAACAAATCGTTAAACATTCTTCAAATGCAAGACTCTTGAGTAATAAAAATGTTCTAAAATTAGCCAAAAATACCTCCATATAATAAGCATAGAAGTATACGGATGGAGCATAACTAATACATGTAGCATGTTTATATCAACGAGCTGAACTGTATTTATGTAGCATGTACGTTAGGCGACACAACAAAGTGTGATGTAAACTGTAAACAGTCATATTAAAACATAGGTGTATGCGAAATGCAAAAGTCGCGTGGGTGAAACACTTGCTGAGATTTTCATGTGAAAATTTCAATTTTATAAAATAAAAGTTAGTGAAACTCTCCACATGAATATTAAATGGCTCATGCCGTTGTACGATTTAAGGAGACCTGTGATGCCAAGAAATCAGGACAAGAAAGTTGTTATGTAATGAAATGTTATTATAGCTTATTGTAAACTCGATGAGTCATAATGAGTTATTGCGCTCCTGACATCACACCACCACGACTTCTACTGACTAAAAATAATATAAAATAGACATATGACTTTATCATAATGATGAATTTAGTAGTTATTTGCATTGCTGATAAGATAAAAATATGCATAAGTCTATATCGGTCATGTGTGCAAAAAATGACTAAAAATAAAATCTGTCCTTATTTTTTGGACGATCAGTGATTTCAAGGTGAATAATTAAACTTAATATTAAGTATGCAACTGCAACGGAAAGAAGTTTTAGATTACCTTTGTGTTTTCATTAATTGCTTGCAATATGCTCTCGGGCGAGCTATTGTAAATAAATTCGACTGCAAGGCCAAAATCCTTCCACTTGTTCCTAAAGAGCCAATCTGAGTCGCCGTTTGTGCACTGCACGTAAACGACATGGTCACCCTGCTTTAATGTTTGAACAATTGCAGATACACCTGCCACTCCGGCGGAGAAAGCAAGAGCTAAAAGGACCACATACATCATTTTTAATATCTTTTCAAAAACGCGTGTTCAAATTAATTACGATATGTATGAGCACATCACATTTTATTTTCAAATCTAACCATATTTTGCTCCATCGAGTTGAGCCATGCACTGTTCGAATGCATTTCGGGTTGGATTCCCGCACCGACCATAGTGGAAGCCCTAAGGTAGCCAGTATTTAATAAAAGGTCAAAGATCAAGAATATGCAGACCCAAGATAAACATTGTAATCTTATTAAAGAAAATTATAAAAGGATTAAGAAAATTCTTCTCACTGTGGGTACAGCTTCTGTGGCAGGGCCATGTAAAACAAACACTGATGATGTAACAATTGGAACCACTAAACAATTCTTGCAAAACGTTCCTGGGTCAATTGTCTCTGAAACAACTAATGTCTCAAAATCAGCCGTTGGTTTCCTCCATTTCTTCAAATTTTTCTTAAATTCCTCTTCAGTTATACCAAAGTACTCCTGTAATTCTGCGCAAACTGGAGTAGATATATCTTGAGATCGTTTTGACGTGGTTGCCATTCTTATGCAATTCTTGAGTTGGAATAAAAGTGAATTTTCACAGCTCGAGGAATAAAAAGGCTCAAGCTTTTCTGTTGTGAAATGAAAACATAATGTCTTTATTTTTGTTCGTTTCGTCTACTTAAAAAAAATGTAAGTTTATAAGCTTTCATTGCACGAGGTCGTGATATTTGCAAAATCCGATCGGAAACTGGCTTAAAAGCGAGTAGCACTCTCTCCGAAATATTTCAAAGTAATATGACAAGCTTCTGGCATGGCATAACATGGCTCATGTTATGCTCTATCCTACTAATTTTGGAAAGGAAAGCCAACATTTCATCTTCGTTTTTCTGCAAACTTTTTTAAAGCTTTTAATGTTCTGTCGCGTTTTATCTCGGAAACGAATACGTATTTATCTACATGTTTCCGCACTTGTGCTTATTTCTGGGTCACTAGAATACACATAAATTGAAATGCAGTAAGTTTTAAAATCCCCCTTTCTATGTTTAAGGAAAAGTTGCAGATTTCATGAAATTAATATGTAGCTGACTTGCTCTTCAGGAAGGCATAAGAAGAGTAATTTTAAATATAATTTTTGGCAAACCTTTCTCCAAGCATTTTAGATTTGGTGTGTTGTGATGTGGCATTGATGATTGTTACATCCGGGCGTAGAAATTCTATTTTTTGCTGTCGATTTTGTGGGAAATTATTTGGTGCGTTTAGCGTTGGCGTTAAACAATTTTACGCACTCATGCTAGACTAGACTATGAGGAATGTTCATTATATGTATGTGCTTGAAAATTCTTTTAAAATTGACAAAGAAGCTATAGTAAGAGATGATGTAAATATGAGCTCAACCTTTAAGATGAAGCAATTTTGAAACATGAAGCAACGATCAAGCAAGCTTACTTTTTGTTAGGGGCAAATGGTGCCACATATCCCGACTAGCTCTAACTTTTCCCTTGCTTGTACTTCATTTTAAACAACTTCAGGCAATAGTTTCGAGAGGGCAGTTGAAGCAAATGCTTTCTGACTCGGATTCAAGTAACTCACAAAGACAAAAATCTTCACATTCGGTTGTTTCTTGTTTCTGCCTGCTTTATACATGTTTCAGTCTGGATTTTTTTATAGATAAATTCAGCAAACATCATTTGTCAGAACTTACAATTTCAACGAATTGAAAGAAAATTCATAGTATAAAATACGTAATCCCACGATGACCCGCATTTCAAAATCATTAACCAATACAAAATTTATTTTAGGAAGTACTTCAAATCTGTCTGTAGTGAAATTTAGGCGTGACCACTAATAAATCTCAAGGTGTTCACTTGTTTCAGTACAGTTACAAAGAAAAAATACTGTAAAATTTTTTTAAAAAAACTGACATTCAAACGTTTTTTAAGCAAATGAAAAATGCGTACGGATAAAAGTTATCAACCTCAGAGGATTTTTTTTCTTTACATCATTCAGAACACTTACGATTAGTACCTTAACTTGAAGTTAAGTGAGGGACGTCTTCTATTTGTTTTTCGCTTCCATTGTCAGTCATGTCAGACACTCAGGAGCCAGGCGTAAAAATCCATATCATTTTCTAAATCATGTCATTCACAAAAAGTACCTCAAAGTACTCAACAAGTAATGCAAGAGAATGACCAAATACACATTTTCTCACTTTTCCAGATCATTTCGTCTAAACAGAGCATCTCCTGCACCTGATACCTTACCAATCTAAAATGCTGAACATATATACGATCACAATAACAATCGAGAAATATCATCATTATTATTATTAGTTCAACAATTCTTACAATCCTTTTTTTCCTTTGAATCAACAACCTGTCAAATATTCTATTCTTATTCAGTCAACATTGCCAGTACGAAATAATGACTTGGTAAGATGTAAGTCCAAATGAGAAGGGAGAAGATGATTTAAAAATGACAAATAAGAGCATAACATAACGTGAGAAACTCGAGCTTCAATGGAGGCGTGCAAGTGGTTAGAATGAATGGCGAAAAAAAGAAGGTGCCAAGCTGTCTGGCATATTATTTTCTATGACAGACATGGGCATTTACAAAAAGAAATATAATTTCTTCTTGAATTCAGATGAACAAGTTCCTTTGTTGAGAAAATGCCTTTTCTGTCACTTTCAATGTTGATGAGATGATTGGGAACATCCTATTTTTTCTTGAGTGGGGTAGACGCAGACTTACTGGCTCACCACGGCTATTTGAACTGAGCTGCGTAACAGCTACTGGACTTTAAAATGGATTGTTGAAAGTTGGACGTGGACATGATGATGGCATGACATGACGTACGTACCTGTGTGTTTTGTTTACTCATGTCATCTTACCAACTGGACACGATATTTTAGAAGATTACAGATAAGAAGATCGTAATAATAATCTGTTTTCGTAATTTAAGTAATATGGTTCATGGTCAAGTTTAAATTGTAGATAAAACTCTTACGAATATTCTAGTTTTACCAGTGCGCAACACCTCAACCAAAGCTAATTGCAATTGCAAGAACAAAATTAAATTCATCCGGTTTGCTGCATCATGGAATGTGGAAATGTTAAGTATGCAATACCACACGACAACATCCTTTATTTAAAAGACAGTCCACAGATTTACAAGAATTAACCTTTAAATAGCTAGTACATCCCCCTCGAATATGCATGCGACATACCTCAAAAGCAGCGAAGCGGAACCGAGGGATTAAAAAGCCACCAGACCAGGATTAAAAGTTAGTTCCCACTTATTTCCGGAATATTTTTTAAAAGAAGCCGGGGTAATTAATTTTGCTGTGCAGTTTATGTCTTAGAAAAATCGGAAGATTTTTTTTGGATAGTTTCTTTACAACGCACGTAATATTTGTAGAGTTGATGACATCCGATTTCTGTAAATTTTTAAGTTTAAGCCATAAGAGGAAGTACTTTTAACAACTTTAAATAAAAAATCTTTCTTTTTTTTCCTTCTTTCTTTCATCGGATGCATGCACGCACATCAGCGAGAAGATGGATGGCCGTTAGTTTGAATCAAGTATGTTTGTAGAAGCTTTAGTGCAGCACTTGAATTTGAATTACAGTTTGAAATGCTTCTCCACACAGGGTTTTCCTATCGACTCTTGAGAAATATGTTTCGAAAAATGTATAATCATTCTGAGGAGGAGCCATAATTGTAAACGTATTCCAAATCATCAAAACCACATTTCAGCTCTCCGCTGCATTTACATTAGAGAATTCAATTATTGACGGATATGACGAAGTGATGATGATAATGATGATGATGACGATTCTCCTCATAGAGTTCATGAAATTAAAATGAATTTCATTTTAACCGTCTGTTCTTTTCTCCTGCTAAATTACCCAGTTTGGTTTCATTTTTATGTTGGGATCTCATCTTGAAACTTGTTTACTTAACGAAATGACTTGCACACACTTGCAATCTGACTCAAGTGGGCCTTATTGTGAGGAATATATGAGGAAACAAAGATTGTAAGGGAAAAATATCCTATGCGATATCATCTGCAAAGCTCGCATTATCCCTCTCTCTAGTAAAAATCAAGCATTTAAAGTACTTCAAAGCAAATCCACCTCCGCAGCTCTTGTGGCTTGTTTAATCCATAAGTAAATTTCCCATTGACAAGTGAGCAAGTCTCATCCTCATCACCAACCTTTACTACTACCACCGAACAATTTTTTTTTCTTTTCAGGACCTTTTATTTCCTAATATGCCTTACAATGGAGCTAATAAGTACAAAGAAGAGGTACAAGTGTGACGAGGAACTTTTGAAATGAATATAATGAAAGTAAGACTTTAAAGGAAAGAAAAGAAACTGTCAAGCAAGCATAAAGCTATTCACTTATTCCTTCCATCACCAGATTTTTTTTCTGGTTTGCTAGACATTCCGGCGACTTCCTCTTTCCTCGTAGCACCTTTATAAGTTCTTGAAGGAAACGATTTTCTATTACTGATTGTGAATGGTGATGTGATGATGATGGTCATTTTAAGCCAGGCGAGCGAGAGGATTGCTCACTTCAAGTACTCTTTATTTCCTTGAGTCAACCAACTTAATTCACACACATGGACTTAAAGTGGTAGCCTATTATTGTCCTTTTTTTCTCTTCTACTGAGGTTTTGACAGTTTGCTGACTCACAGTTGTTGGTCTTCTCAATGATCCACTTACGTTGGTTAGAGGTATGGCGTAGGAAGGTAGGTAAGCAAAAAAAATTATTTATTACAGGGTTCATGAATGAACGTAAATATGAATAAAATTTCTTTCCCAACTTTTTTCCCTCTTGGTAAAATGTGAATGGGCAGATCATCACATTAGCTTGAAGAAACAAGACCATTGTTTCATTAAGTATTTCCATATCCCATTTTCCTTCATTGAAACATGAGCTCAAGTTTTTCTTGAATCTCTGGTCATCAGGAACAGCTTCTTATTTGGTTTAAGCCAAGCCTAGACTTTTTGGCTTGGTTGGTTTAGGTAAATATCGACCTTTGGCCTGCCTCTAATCACTGTTTTGTAACACAAGAACATAAAAGCCAACCAAAAAAGGTCCTTTTCCCTCAATAAATTTTCTTTTTTTGCCCTTACGCCCACATCTTGTAATTTTTTTACAAGTGCTTCGTCCAAGTAGTAGTATTGGTAGTGATGAGAGCACAAAGTATTTACAAGTATTAAACTTGAGCCGGGTGACATTTATGTTTTTTAAATGATGTCATTTGTCGCTGTTTTACACTTTATTTTTACCAGCGAAACATCAAGCAAAGGCAAGAACATAATCTTTTTTGCTGAGCTTTATATATCCTCCCCCATCCGGAAGAATGGGATATTAAACTTGTAAATGAGAAAATATTTCGTACTCTCAGGAAAGGTTACTCCAAAAATGTAAAACGAAAAGTCGCAAGAGTAGCAAAGCAAGCTTGTAATACGTAAAGAATGAGAGCCGTCGATCGACGGTACACTTGCTGAATGATTTACATATTTCATGAACTGAATGGAAGTGGGGACAACAGAGNTAAACTTGAGCCGGGTGACATTTATGTTTTTTAAATGATGTCATTTGTCGCTGTTTTACACTTTATTTTTACCAGCGAAACATCAAGCAAAGGCAAGAACATAATCTTTTTTGCTGAGCTTTATACATCCTCCCCCATCCGGAAGAATGGGATATTAAACTTGTAAATGAGAAAATTTTTCGTACTCTCAGGAAAGGTTACTCCAAAAATGTAAAACGAAAAGTCGCAAGAGTAGCAAAGCAAGCATGTAATACGTAAAGAATGAGAGCCGTCGGTCGACGGTACACTTGCTGAATGATTTACATATTTCATGAACTGAATGGAAGTGGGGACAACAGAGTTTTCACTCTCTCTTTTGTTTCAAGCTGTGAAGCAATTTGGAAGGGTACAAAAAAGATTGAAGGGAGTCGTGTATGATATGAGCGGATGTGAACTTGAAAACAATGGTGCCTTTCAATTTCACTTTCAACTTCTTATGCTCGACTTTGGTGATTTAATTATGTTAAAGGATGTATCGTTTTGGAATGAAAATTAGCTTTGAGTTTTTTTTTCTGGAGGGGATAATCGAAAGATAATTTAAATGAGAGGTATTTCAATCTGTAAATTAAATTGGATAATTCCTTTTTTGTGGTATGCTCAACAAAAAAGTCATGGTCTGAACACGAGAGAATCTCAACAATGCCATTTCATATCTGCATGAACCATGCCACAACTCATTTTCTATTCTAAAACTGGAAAAGACTGCTGCCTCTACTTAATCCGATTTAAAAGATTATACAGCTTGCCAACTTCAATCATTTTGTGGTGTAGTGTGCGTGCAAGATTCGCAGCACACGTCAAAAGCTCATTAAAATATCCCAACTTACAATGCTCCTAGTACTAGGAGTCTTTTTTGTAAGGCCAACTACCTAAATCTGTTCGGGGAACAAATACATATTCAAAATCAAGAGCGTGTATGGCATTTTCAGTTGTATATGGCCATTGACAATTTTTTGATTGTAAATCAGAACCACTTCTCAAAAATCAATATCCGCAATAATATGCTTTATTTTTACCATTTATACCATTTTGTCACGCAAGCATTGATTAATTTTGCATGCATTTAATTTGATCAAAAGAACAGAATAAAGTTTTTTAAAAATGTTTTTGCACTAACTTATTAAAATATCCCAAATTACAATGCTCCTAGTACTAGGAGTCTTTTTTGTAAGGCCAACTACCTAAATCTGTTCGGGGAACAAATACATATTCAAAATCAAGAGCGTGTATATGGCCATTGCTTGATAATTTTTTGACTGTAAATCAGAACCACTTTTCAAAAATCAATATCCGCAATAATATGCTTTATTTTTACCATTTATATCATTTTGTCACGCAAGCATTGATTAATTTTGCATGCATTTAATTTGATCAAAAGAACAGAATAAAGTTTTTTAAAAATGTTTTTGCACTAACTTAGGTACACGTTTTTTGAGAATCGTTTTTCCCCGAAATGATTGGATTTGTTGCAAACAATAATGAAAAGAAGAATTTTTCTAATTTTTATTATAATTTTGGAGGTGCTCGACTGTTCTGTAATTAAAACGCGGGTAAGATACTTTTGAAATAAAGAGACTATACAGAAGCTCAAAATCATTATTCAATCTTTTTAATTTTAGGATATTCATGGTATACATGGTCTTGATCTTCGTGGAAGACATGGTACATATATATTTGCACATTAACTGACGACAAGTAAAAATGTTTGCACAGACATTTTCCGTTTCAGACAGGTCACGTCGTGACATGAAAGATCTTCTAAAGAAACTGGACGAGTTTGGAGCAGCTAAAGTTGGCAAATCTGGCAGCAGCGGAAGAATGATAGACATCGAAGAGAACATTCTAGGAGGACAGAAAATCGAGGAATTTCTGGATCATTATTATGAAAACTACAATGTGACACGAGGAAAACGACGGGGTTAACTGCGAAGTAACCTCATTCGTGACACACGGACAATAATATTACCAACATTTGGTTTCCTATTTTTTTCACATTGTTGTTTTACGATTAAAATTGGAGGGCTAAAAGAAACATTTATGATGTCAATATGTAAAGGGCCTCGCATTAATTTTTCTGTTTACAAAAATTAACTTCATATTTTTTTTTATTGTCACGCACCCTAAGCTTATTTCGTCAAAATGTCGTGAGTGAGGTCATTTACATTGGCTGATCCCGTTTTTTGATCAATTAAGAATTTCCCATTCTCACAAAAGGCAGTGACATAGATCAGAGTGATTAGCACAGAGTACTCAATATATAAATTGAGAAGAGCTTCGTCGCCCACAGTCAGAATTGGCTAAGAAGTTTATCAATTGAGATAATAAGTTGTTCGATTTTCACCACGTTGAAAATGAACCGAGACTTTTTGATTCCACTAGTTTTCTGTTTCGCTTGCATATGCGTTTGGAATACCAGTGTAAGTTATATCAACATTTATAGATTTACATGTAGTGATTTGGACAAAGTTAAAATTCAAACTTAAATTATTTATTCACGCATTTTAGGCAAGCCCCGTGGAACCTGAAAATGATGAGCATGGTATTTTTCAAATTACTCTATCTTAACATTTAAATGTTTTTAGCTTGTAGTTTATCTGGCTTGAATAATGTTATATACAGTACGGGTTCGAAGAGACATCACTGGGCTTTTTGATTTAATTGGAAGTTTCTTCAAGACAAATGAAAAAACTGGGAAAAGTAAGTTGAATGAAACTTGTTTGGTGATAATTTAATAAAATCTTTTTAAAAGTTTTTTCACTCTCTGTCTGAAAGGCCAAGCTGGTGATCTGGTGAACTCTCTGTTTGGGTATGGATATTATTTTGTGAATTTTTCATCCTAAGGGTTTCCTATTTACCTTGTTTTGAATAAACAAAATCGATTTTTTAAAAATCTTACAGTGCGATGGGATCTCTTGGAAATATGGCTAAGCAGAGTGGAGTGGCGTCACCGTCATCATAATGGAAAAAAGTAATTTTAAATGAAACCAAACTTTTTCTGAAAACCTAAGTGAAATTTTATTTACTTGCCAATGCACAATTTAATTTATTTTTTCTAATTTAATAAAATGGACCCATTTTTTGTTAACAAAATTATCATCAGACTGAAATCCTTCTGTATGATTTTTCTGGTATATTCACTTCCGACTGTCCATATTTGCAATATATTTTTTATTTAGTCCTTTATCTTCAACAACATATCTAAAACAGTCAAAGATTGCTGTTAACAATGGACATTCTACATATTATAGTTCAGGTCTTCAATTCTTTTAGATATTTTGAATTTAATCTTGCTTCGTACGCGCCACGTGTGTATTATTATACGAATCACCATGATCCAAGTGAAAAGTACATATAACAGATTTGTCACGACAAGAAGATTGCGCATTCACACAGACACACACGTTTGCAATGCACAACTTCTTCTTTCATAGAAAGAAAAGAAAGAAGGACGACAAAGATTAATAGCTTCGAAGCAAGATAGATTCAATTTTGATGACGAAGGGAAGTAACGCGAGAAGCAATGTTGGGCACTAATGCTTACACGAGTATATTTTTATACTCTATTCGGCATGTTGAATTGCGATTTGAAACAGGATAGAAAAGAAAGGAAGAAAACAAATATCTTTCATAAAAAGGAAAGAAAGAGTTGGCGTGATGTAAAAACCTCCTCTTCTTGAAGAATGCGTAAAGCTACACCAAACGCAAACCAGCCAAGCCAAGCCAGTAAGCTTGTCTTTTTTTTTACGAAAAGACAAAATCAAAATCTGTTCACGATGGTGCCGAATTACTGCGTAAGTAAGAATGACACAGTCATTATCATTTCAAAAGCATCATCGTCTTCTCATCAATGTACCTTTGCTTCGCTTAAATATAATACGCTTTGCATCATTTTTTAAAAATGTATTTCATCTGTTAACTAATTTCAGTTTTGTGTACAGGGTTCAGTCATACTTATCCTGTGGGATTATTATGGCGTTTGGTTAAATGAACATTTGTGACACTCGTTTGTCTTCAACTTTCAAAATGCATTTTCGACCAAAG